>NW_024121699.1:4143185-4170685 GCF_016745375.1 Pimephales promelas | reverse complement strand
TGAAGGAAAATGCTATATCTACTGTAAATGCAGGTACACTAGCTTACTACAGCTCTCACAATACTCTACTCTTTAAGCTTCAGTGAACAATATCAATGAGAATGTTATGTGGTTTCTAGGGGTGTTGTGTAGTGATACTCGTGTTTGCGAGTTTATCGTGAATTAAACACAGATATTGAATAATTAGAATCAAGGACTCAAACGAACCGTTTTATAATCATTATAAATTATGGGTTCAATATGCGTCACAAGACTAAACTTGCATCATCATTTTTCAAATGCCTCCATTTTCACAGTCCACACAACACCGTGAAAAAACTGTGTTTTTAAATGTATCCAATTTGGAGAGCGTTTTCAGAAAGCGTAGTTTTTGTTTGATAAAAAACGCCGTCTCAGTGTGGACGGAAGGCCAAAAAGATGCGATTTCAAATGAAAACGTATTAGTTTAGTTTAGGCAAGGCCTCAGTCATAAAAGTCCTTGTTAAAAATAATGAACGCTAACCGAACCAGAACCAAATGTATCAGTTTCTTTTTTTTTTTGGTCCGGATCAAGCGAACCAAGAGAACTGAACTACAAGTGTGAACACGCCCTCAGTCATCATGGAGGAAATGCCTTAAATGTTCTCAGTGTGTTCTGAACCGCTGTTTCTTTGTCCAAACAGAGGGAATCTGAAGTCTGATGACCAACAAGAATCACCAAAACAAGTAACATCACAATTTATTCTTCATCAAAGGAATCATATTATAGGGGAAGGAAGCCCTGAACCGCAACATAAAAAAAAAATAAAAATCCGTAATCCCCATAAATTACGATAATAAAGTCGAAATATTCCAAAATTAAAGTCAAAGTATTAAGAGATTAAAGTCGAAAAATTCAGAGAATTCATTCGAAATATTCCAAGAATAAAGTCAGAATATTTCGAGATTAAAGTCTAGTATTCCGATATTAAAGTCGAAATATTCCGAGATTAAAGTCGAAATATTCTGAGATTAAAGTCTAAGTATTCCGAGATTAATGTCGAAATATTACAAGATTAAAGTCGAAGTATTCCGAGATTAAAGTCGAAGTATTACGAGAACTAATTCGAAATATTCGAGAATAAAGTCAAAATATTCAGAGATTAAAGTCGAAGTATTCCGAGAATAAAGTCGAAATATTCTGAGAATAAAGTTGAACTATTCTTAGAATAAAGTTGAAATATTCCTAGAATAAAGTTGAAATATTTCTTAGAATAAAGTCGAAATATTCCGAGATTGAAGTCGAAATATTCCGAGATTAAAGTCGAAATATTCTGAGATTAAAGTCTAAGTATTCCGAGATTAATGTCGAAATATTCCAAGATTAAAGTCGAAGTATTCTGAGATTAAAGTCGAAGTATTCTGAGAACTAATTCGAAATATTCGAGAATAAAGTCAAAATATTCAGAGATTAAAGTCGAAGTATTCCGAGAATAAAGTCGAAATATTCTGAGAATAAAGTTGAACTATTCTTAGAATAAAGTTGAAATATTCCTAGAATAAAGTTGAAATATTTCTTAGAATAAAGTCGAAATATTCTTAGAATAAAGTCGAAATATTCCGAGATTTAAGTCGAAATATTCCGAGATTAAAGTCGAAATATTCCGAGATTAAAGTCTAAATATTCCGAGATTAAAGCCTTAATACTCCGAGATTAAAGTCTAAATATTCCGAGATTAAAGTCTAAATATTCCGAGATTAAAGTCTAAATATTCCGAGATTAAAGTCTAAATATTCCGAGATTAAAGTCTAAATATTCCGAGATTAAAGCCTTACTATTCCGAGATTAAAGTCTAAATATTCCGAGATTGAAGTCGAAATATTCCGAAATTAAAGTCGAAATATTCCGAGATTAAAGTCTAAATTATTTCATTTAGAAATATGATTTTTAAATTAAGAAATGTGCTAAAATATCTAAAAATAATAGTAACTATAAACATGAAACATTTTTATTTTTACTTTATTCTCAAAATATTATGACTTTATTCTCGCAATGTTTCGACTTTATTGTCAATTCCATGACTTAATTCTCTAATTTTAATTTTTACAGATTTTTTTTTTACTTTTCAATTCAGGGATTCTGTAAAATTATGAGAAACATTGACCTTAGGGGAAAAAAATATGATTTAAAAAAAGTGCATGACCCCTAACAAGAGCTTTATTTAGAGCTGATTGCCAGCGCCAGCAGCGGCAGCACCTTTTAAGGAAGCTCAATTCATCTGGAGTTAGGAAGAACTTGCTCACTATGTTCTACTACTCCTATATATCGAAAGTGTCGTTATATTCTCCATTGTCTGCTGGTTTCATTCTGTAAGCCTCCAAAATAGAAATAGTCTGGAGTGCTCGGTTAAAGTCTGCTCCGAAATGATTGGATAAGTGAACAGCACATGTTGAGGTTTTCTTTGAAGGATTTTACGAGACACTTCACATGTGATGTTCTCTGTTTCCGAGTGGCTTCCTCATGTTTTAGGACACAGAGGAGGAAGGCAGCCTTTGTTCCCAAATCGGTGCAGCTTTGTTCTCAACCATCTCTATAGCCCCCTTGTTTATCATGCCTTGATTTGAAATATATATATATACGTATATATATATATATATAAACCAGTATATATGTATGTATATATATGTATTCTTTAATATGTATTCCGTGTTATTTATTTAATGTAGGATTTTTTTTGTTTAATGTGTTTTGAAATTGAAATGTCTGTTTGTTTTCCTCAGTCACGTGAGGAGAGAGCGGCATCTCCTCCTGCCAAACGCAACCGCGTGATGAAGGACAGCAAGAGAGTGACCTTTGACCCGACAGTGCAGGAGACACAGTTTGGCACAATGAATGGAGACGCGGCTGCGATTTCACAAAAGCCCGTGACACTGAAGGAGGCCGCTGATATCGTGGTCCGATGCCTGGATCCATTCTACCAAAAGGGCAAATTCGCCACCAAGGTGATCATTTCCATTCATATGTAAAACATGTAAAATGGATGAACGTTAGAATGAACGTTTCAATTTTGCACCTCTTCCCCCCCGACAGGATTTGTTCAAAGCCTTTGCCCGTTTCCTCTCCCATCATCTCACTGAGGGAAAAACTGCAAATCAAGGCCAAGGTGAGACTATCCTTAACCTCATCAACATCCAACATTTTTCATTATTAGCGCTTCATGATTTGTCATTTGTCCCCGCAGTGAAGACGGAAGCCAAGAGCTTCATCAAGTGTTTCTTCAGCAGGATCCAGCGCTGCGAGAGCGAGACGGATTGGACACACTTCAAAGTCCAGGACAGATAGCGATCTCCGTCTTTCTATCCCTTCATCCAAACCTCTGAAAATCCTCCTCTCATGTCCGAGATGCCGCATGTTTAGCAGCTGCCGCTGTATATCTCAGGTGTACCGCGAGGGCCTAAGCATACATTGCACATGAATATAAACTGATGGAAAGTGCCATTTATGTTGGAAATCTGAACAAGCAACAGACCGCAATAACTGTAATGTAGCATAAGTTGCTTATAATGCACTCAAAGTGGTGTGAACTGTATCGAAAACTCCATTAAAAGTGCACAAATGGAGAAGTACTTCATGCTGAATAATTTATGGCATAATTGGGAGGTTTGTTGGTCTTCAATAGAGCGGTAAGCATCCGGGGGTTTTTAGTAGCCTCGGTTGCGTATATATTTTCCTCATTTATTTTCTCCACAGGAGAAATGTCATTCTTCCACGTCTTTCTTTCTTCAGTCGAAAAGAAATTAAGGTTTTTGATGAAAACAGTCCAGGATTTTTCTCCATATAATGGACTTCAATGGGAACCAAACGGTTCAAGGTCCAAAAGACAGTTTCAGTACAAACTGTGTGACTCTCCTGTTCATCAAAATGAACGAATCTTTTTTCGAGTCATTTGGTTTATTCAACGAACGAAATGAACGAATTGACTCGGAAAAAGATTTGTTCATTTTGATGAACGAGTTCGAACAGGAGAGTCACGAACGTGCATCACAGAACAGAGCAAGGCGAGCATTTGAGCTTATAAAACTTAAACTTTGTTTTTTTTTTTCATTAAATGAGCGATCGTTTCGCTTGATAAGACCCTTATTCATAGTCTGGAATCGTTTAAAGCCCTTTGAACAGTTCGCACTGAAACTGTCTTTTGGACCTTGAACCGTTTGGTTCCCATTGAAGTCCATTATATGGAGAAAATCCTGGAATGTTTTCATCAAAAACCTTAATTTCTTTTCGACTGAAGAAAGAATGACATGGACATCTTGGATGACATGGGGTTGAGTAAATTATCAGCAAATTATAAGCATTATTTTTTTTTTTTAAAGTGAACTACTCCTTTAACCTTTAAAGACAGCTCTACTGCAAGCTCCAAGCTTGCTAATTGATGGTTTATGCTTTTGTTGAAACCATTTTGTTCCCATTATTTCAACATGCTTTTAAAATTGTTTAACAGCTGAATTAATGGTGAAAAACTACATTTCCCATCATGCTGTACAGAAAATTCCACCAATCAGAGTTGTGGTGTGCAAATCGAGACAGAAAACCCTGCATCCACTCTCAAAATACTTAAACGTTTGGATATAAATGCAGTTTGAAATAAACATAAAATATATTGATTTATAGATATAATCAACAACTATGAATAAATAGTTTATTTAACATCATTGAAATTCGATTGTCATTCACAATTCTTTAGGATTGTAGTTCTTTCCCTCATTAAATCCACTAAGTACACCGTCTTGCACCTTTTTGAACAAGGACAAAGTCTTTTTGTCTGATTTTCAACTACATTTTCATGTCAAATCAAAGGTTGTGATGTGATTCACCGCGCTGCTGGTTGGTTTGGTTCATGGCTTATAATGCTATAATGAAAAAAAAAAAATACTGACTGTGAAAGTGGTTCGGGCACTAATGCAGTCTAGTAACTGCGTTTTCTGATTGGTGGATCTCGCTTCAGGATTATGGGTATTGTAGTTCTTCACTGGGAATCTGGCTTTTTAAACACTTTTGCAAAGGTGAAGTTCACACACTGACTTCTACAGAAGGATAAAATGATCGCTTAACCTCCGAGGTCTGTCTTGAAGTGTTTTTTACTGAAAATCAAGTACTTAGCCTAATAGAGAAACTGAATGGGAATTATATAAGAGTTGGGATGCTGTTCTGCTCTAGCTGTCACATTTATGCTGCGTTATGGGTCGCCTAGATCTCTCATCTCACATTTGTCTTCAGTTTTATTGCTGCACATAAGAAAATAAGTCCCTTTCCATTCAACCTGGCTCCGTGCTATTATTAGCCACTTCTAAAATTACACCATAATCATGTCATTGTCTTCCTCTCTGCGGGAAACTGCTCGAAATAAACGAGTTTAACGCTCGACTGAGCCCACAGTCACAGCTGAATAGAGAGCCCCTAATTATCCCTCTTCGGAGTGAAAACAGACCTCAGATTTCCGGAAGAACGGATTATGGTGTTTTCCAGTTTCTCTCAGTGGAAGAGGAGAAATTACAATTCCTACTATGACGAAGGATTTGTGTGGTAAGTCATGAATATTAATGAACTGTGGTGATGTGTCAAGTTCATTTTTTCAGTGGCAAGGATTTATTTGCTTGTGCATAATAAATATAACTGGAAGATGTTTAAAGGTCGGATAAACATTGGCAAAGATGATCTGCAGTTGCGTGAATTTGGATTGTGTCTAGTTTGAAGATTAACGTTAGTTTAGCCAACTACCAGTTAGACAAGAGGTGATCAGTGATCACTTTTTCAAAATTAGAACTTGCAAAATTACTTAAAAAAAAAAATTAATCCAACCTTGTTATGTAACGTTAGTTACTGACTTTAAAAAAGTTACGACCAGTCTTGAAAAAAAAATAGATGACTAACTTTTTAAGACTAGTCTGAACAGACACAGGACACGTTTCATTTTGACATCAAAAGTTAAAAAAAAGAAAAGATTTTCCTCATATTTTTAAGGACTTGAAAGGGCCATTTTTGACAGACTCGGAACCCTATCCAATGGCTGACGCCGGTTTTTGAATATTAATAGAGACTGTTGACGTGGCCCTGCAGCCGACCAATAGCGAAGCTTGGCTCATGAATATTAACAGCCTGACCTTCCCAATACTAGGATTTCGGATACTTCATCATCTCGGGCGAAACCAACGGGATGTTGTTGGGAACTCGGATGAGGAGAGATATCCGCGCTTAGTACGGCAGTGGGAGGGATTGAACGTGACAAAACTAAATGGCAACACCGTGACATTTCCTTTAATTCGTAGGAAATGTTCTCCTGGCATGCTGGAAACATTTGACGCGGACGGAGCGCGTGTTTGTTCGCAGTAAGTAGCTCGCGCTGTCATTGTTGCGTTGAGCGGATCTCTCCATCGCGGATGCCGCTCGAAAAAACACACATTTATTCAGCGTACAAAATAGCTGGTTAAAGTGTGTTTTTAACGCACAATATGGACATCTAGGAAAGTCTTTGTGTTTTTAATGCAACTGTAAATGTAGTCCATGAACGCCTTGACAAGGCAGATGTTGCAATCTCATGCATTTGTATCGCTTTGATAGATCTCCGCATCTTTGAGCCTCCGTTTACCGCGACACACTGATGCTCCGAGCCGACAGAATGGACGAGTTTGTCACGGAAGAGGACGAGCCCTGGTACGACCAGAGAGACCTGGAGCAAGGTGAGAATTAAACGCCACAAACCGCATCAGTTTGACAACAAAGACGGGTGTGTGACGTGTGTGTGTGTGAGAGAAAGAATGACAAACCGCGGACAAAGAAAGTGCTTATTGTGTGTAGAAACAATGGTTTCCTCTGTATTTATAGAGTCTCGATCGTGTCATATTTGTAAATGCATTCGAGGTTGAAGGTTAGAGAGCATCTGTGATGACTGTAAATGCATGACGTCTTCCTCTGGATCTGTGTCAGTCCAGATGCCCAGCATTAGCTCAGTCTGGTCTAATCTCCCCATCATTAACCGAGTCTAAGCATTCATGTGTTATTTATTTCCATTGTAGACAGTTAGCAGAGATGCATCATATAAATCAGCTGATATTTGCTTTTCTTAAACCTTCACAATCTACCAACAGCTTTGGATAATGGATGGTGCATCGCATTCATAAATCGCTTGTTGTAAGTTGCCTTCGATAAAAGTAAAAATGTGATTTAATGGTCTGTTTTCATCAGCTAGTAGTTATAAGTTAAAAAAAATAATCTGAAGTCAACAGGAACAACTGGAAAAGTAATGGGATCTCAACGTGGTCAATTGGGAGCCATTTGGTTTCTGGACTGAACAATGCAACAGCTGTTTCGCATGTCAGATTGGATTATTTTCCAATCTTGAGTTTTCTGACCTTTTCCCCCCCGGTCCAGTTATTTCAATATCATCACGCTGTGTTTGAACGAGAGGAGACCTGGATGGACGGCACAAACGCGGCTCTCTCTTGGTTTAGGATGATGTCATTGCCCTCGCTCTGCCCTCTGAAAACGCTGAGCTGTAGAACAGCCTGTGACCGATCTCGGTGTATTTCAGGACACTTTGTTTCGCTGTACTCTAGAAATTGATGATAGGCCGGTAACCGAATGCCTAAATTAGATCTGACACACTTATACAGTAAAACCAAAAATTATTTAGGCACCAGATATCATTTTTGATGTGTTTTTACTAGAGGGTGCGGGACACTAAAGTTCATTTATGTAAGTGAGAAAAGCAAACTGAGACTTATTATACCCCAACATCCTTCATACAGTGACTACCAGTAATATTTATAAGATTTTGGGACCAAACATTATTCAGACACTTTGACCTGATCATGTTTTGCTGAAGTGTTTGCTGATGTGACATTTTTTACACCACAGACTTCACGACATCACAACAAAAAGACTAGCATGTTTAATTTTTTTAACGGTCGTCCACGAGGGGGTTCGGTCACATGTATGAGGTTGACCAATAGGAGCACAGAAACTTTTCCGTACACAACTTTCAAAAATGGCGAAACGAAAGAGAGACGATGGCGCTAACATTAAAACTAAAAGTAAAAATATATAAGAAAACAATATTTTTCCTCAAGTTCTCTTTGGAGGATTGACAGCCCTTCGAGCTATTCAGGGGTGCGTTTCCCGAACAACGACGTAGTTCGATGTTTCACTACCATAGTACGATGCATCCTTGGAAAAATCAACTAGCTAGTCACGACTGTTTCCCGAAACCCACTGTCGCAAACTATCGTTCAACCACGTTGGTTTCGCACGTGTTGGAGTAATAACTTCTTTTTAATGAAACTGTTTGAGATCCAATTAACGCTAGATTTGTTTTATATAAATTACAGACATGTCATCTGAGGACTATTTCTAATTGACCAGACTCAATTTTTGGCTCGTTCTTACATAGTAGAGCACGTTCGCACATGCGCGCTCTTAGTTCAAATCTTTTGACAAACTAAAATACGTAAATTCCATTTGTATTTATTCTAAATAAAAGGCATCAGTTGTACTGAATGTCAGCTTGCTTATTTTGCTCAAGATAAGGATTTATTACCTCCAAATGTCATGCAATATAGAAACGATGCCTCTAACCACAGGTCGAGAGCTGTCGTTCAAACCACACAACTTTGCGATGCTGTTTGCGAATGTTCGTTGGAACGATGGTTTCGGGAAACACCGACTCGTTAAACTATGCAGATAACGACGGAACTTGCGACCATAGTTGGCTAACGATGCTTTCGGGAAACGCACCCCAGGAACGTGTCCATTGTCAGGTTTTCTTTCTTTTTTTACTTTTTTCTAAAAAAAACAGGACAGCCAATACAACACTCACCGCTTCATCCATTTTTTGTTTACTTTTTTTTCCTGAAGTCACTCGCTACTAGTTTCGCCTTCTCGATGACATCACGCGGCACGCGATGACTGGTCATGAAGCAACTTGTAGTCTGACATGTGTCTTGCCCACGACAAGCTTTTAGGAGTCAAAATCGCGTAATCTGACACGCGTGACTATCGTAACAGTCAACAAAAAAAATTGTTTAATCTGATCCAGGCATAAAGCTGCTCGTGATCCGATCATCTCTTCCTTCTAGATCATTTATAGCATTAAATAAACATGAATGAACATAAGAAGGAGTGTTGTTTTAACCGCGGAAAGGCGTCAGTACTCTACGTTTTTCGAGTTCATACGCTCCCATGTTAATCGTCTATCTCTCCTGACTGCTTTGTCGGACAAAATGGCGGATGGCGAAGTATTATTGGTCAGATCACCTGTCAATCAAGCTCCCTGCGAAGGGTCAATAGGGATTGAAGGATGAACAATCCTTTGACTGAGGTGATTCATTCGTTGGGAACGGTCAAGTCTCGTATCTTCTCACCGTCTTTCATTGGCTTACTTCCACCATTATCGCAATAAGCTTGACTCGCATGTTTAGACATGCTTCAGAAATGCACCGCCAGCGACAGGAAGACCTCTAATGATACCATGTTTAGAGGCATGTTTTTTCACAATCAAATTAGCTAAGTAATATCTCTACTCTGTGCTAATGGAGGGATGTCTTTCTCAGAGACTCCATATTGATCCGTTTCAGGATATCGAAGCAATCCATCAGCAGAGGAAACTGCGTTTTAGGAAGCGCCCGCTCGGATCTGAAAAGAGTGAAATATCACCCTCGCTCAGTGGCGTTTTGATAAATAACACAGTGGCACGTTGGTTTTGAAGTGTATTTGCTGTATTGTTTGTGGTTTCAGGGCCACGATTTGATATCGCTTCACCTTAAAGAGTGATTTCCTCTTCTGAAGCGAAACCACAGGACTTCACCCTGGGCGAAAGAGTTCAGTATGTGACTCGATGCTGGGGTGATGTGATTAGGACTCTCTCTCTTTTGAGCTGGGCAGAACGAGGGTGAAAGACCACATCACTCAGCCAAGAGACACTTCAGACGCAAGCTCACAGTACACAGAGATTATCCGCTTGAATGGCAGAGCAAATATATTTTCAATCATGCATGATGTGTTGTTTTAGTCTTTTATTTACCTATATTTGGTTACATAACTCATAATTATGTCTAATGAGCTGGATGGACACTGAGGGGCTGTTTACACGACACCGTTTTCAACTAAAAACGTAAATTTGTATGCGTTTTGGCCATTTGTTTTACACAACATCTGTGTTTTGGGTGCCTGAAAACGTGAACTTTGTGTGAGTTTTTGAAAACGGTCTCTGTTTAAACAACAAAAAATGTAAATCTCGTAAAATGGTGACGTCACGCACATGCGTATTACGCATTCAGTCTATAGTGTTTCATCGCCATCTAGAGGTCTGGCAGCAGAATACAGCATTTTCAGTTGTTTACGTGGATGTGTGTGGTTGGGGATCAGTTTGACAATGGTGTCGCCTGTGGAAAACTCGAAGGAAAAACGTCTTTGTCGTGGAAATGTAGTCTAAAACTGGGATATTTGACAAAGGAAACGTGGTTGTTGCTCATTCTTAAGGGATTTGAACAAACCTCTAGTCATAACTAAACTTTGGTAAACTCATAACTCATCCTACATATTTGGGCTGCAAATATACTAATGGTTCTATAGTTTTTGATATTGTTAAGTGCTAGCATTGCAGAGCTTACAAATTGTAAATCTGTCGTCATCGTCAGCCAATGGAAAGTATTTCCACACGAGACATTTTCTCATTTTTCATTTTCTTCACACACAGAACGAGTTCAAATGCATATTTTTGCCCCCTTTTGATGGACCCTTTCGTATGGCAACACATCAGTGCATCCCTAATAATTAATATTACTTTTAAGAAGTAAATTCTTCTGAAAAATGCCAATATATTCCTATCATAATTTGTTAAACCAAAGTAGGATCACAATTTCAGCAGTCTGTAACAATACCAGTAAAATTTCACGTTTCGGCACCGTAGCAAAAGCTATAGTAATGGTTTTATTTTAATAGTTTTTGGTACTATTTGAAAATAGAAACTATTAACCCTCTGGGGTTGTTCGGCCCAAATGGACCCGAAGAATTTAAATACATTTTTTTTTTAAAAATCACAGCTTATTTGGAATGGTCTGAAATTTGGTGACTTTGTTGGTATTTGGTATTTAAACACCCCAAAAAAATAGTCACACTTTGGGGTGTTGGGCTGGAAAATGAATGGGAAATTGGCAAAAATGTGAAAATATGGAGTTTTTTTGTGCGCGTACAATCTACAAATCAGCCATGATCTTGAAAAAAAGCACACAACAGTGAAGGGGTGAATCTATAAAACATCAAGAGTGCAAAACAGACACATCCAGACACACACACACACACAAACACACTTTTATACACAAACGCACCAAAAAAATTCAGATTATACATGTGTTTTGCATTTTTAAAATGCTCAGTTTGTCCACCAGATGGCATCCATCTCGTTTCAAAAATTGCTTTTTTGAGGCCTAGGCTTGACTCTAAAATGAAATACAGCTTTAAAAAAAAATGTAGAAAAATATTTTTTTAAATATTTTTTTCTATTATGTTCAATGGGGGGAAATTTTGTCATAATTATTGCATTAATACTAATTATAATTTTTTTGTATTTTTAAAATTTTCTCAAAACACCAAAAAAGAAAAGAAAAAATATTATAAAAAACAAGAAAAAAAAAAAAAAAATCACGAATTTTTTTTTAATTTTTTTTTTAAAATATGAATCCTGGCCTTTGGGTCCATTTGGACCCGAACACCCCAAGTGTGACTCTGAAACGAACAACCCCAGAGGGTTAAATAATTAAAAAGATCCAATGAAAATCAAAGAGAGATTACAGATAAAAAGCACAGATTAATGCACAGATCTATTTTCAATAGGGCTGTCAATAGATTAAAGTTTTTTAATCGTGATTAATCACACAAAAAGGGTATCATTTGCTATAGAGAGCCTAAGTCCCTCCCCTCCGTTTCTGGCTCATGGGACCTTATTTCGGTAAAATATGTGTGATAGTCAATGGCGAGAGACGACTTCTCTTTTTATTCCGTGTGAACTGTGCCCTGAATAAACACATATGATGTTTGTCAATTTAAAAGATAATTCTGAAAGTCAAGAAAGTCTCAGTTTGTCATAAAACAGAAGAGTAACATTTAGTTTTATGCGAAAATCGCTCCATGAACTACGTCTCCCGGGAAGCGAAACAACGAGCGAGATCCGCTGCTCGTGTGTGTGCAGTCTGGTACAAAACTCTCAGGCATGATGGTGTAACGCTACGATTATAACGTAAGACTATGGAAAAAATGACAGACGTTAGCCTCAGTAAAGTCAGCTTCATTCATTAAGAGAAAATGTGTGCCTTTGGGGTTTGTAGTCTTTGTAATTGCGTATCTTCACAGTCTTATACCTCAACGGTTTTACATCAAACTGCAACTTTCTTGACTTTAAAACGTATCTTTTAAACTGACAATTTAAAAGATTAAAATATTAAAATATTTGTTGTCTCTTTCCATTGACTACCATACAATATTTTTCTGAAATAAGGATTATTGATGGATTGATTGATTGGATGATCAGATTGATGGATGATATACCTAAAACTGTATTTTCTGCATTTTTTTTTCAAGGTAAATTTAGATGTATTTCCAAAAAAGGACAATTGGAGAGACCTAGAGGACACCAGGGTGTATAAGGAGGAGTCCATATAGTTTTTGACTTTTGCCGATTGTAAAAACAAAACAAAACAAAAAATCATAAAAGATGTAAATTTGGGAAGATTATCAGGATGAACAAAACATGTAAGAACCATAAGCTTTAGTTTGTCACAGACAGGGTTTAAGCCGAGTCCCAGACAAAATACATGTCTGAGTTGTTTTAACTGGAAATATGTCAGTGGCATTTTGTCTCAAGATTTACACAAGGATAATGTTTTCTACATTTTTTCTCTAGGTTACGATTATAAAAGCTACTTGAATGCCCTAATGAACTAAGGCCTAATCCTGGCTTATTCTAAGTCTATGACACCAGCCCCTTATTTTCTGCAATAATCCTAAGGCCAATGGAAAAATCCAGTTGTGTTTTTGTCGAGGGAACCAGGATGATGTTAACGTCCGGTTTGGCCTACACAAATACATCATCTTTGCAGCCTAAACATAAGCCCAACATAAACGCCTCTTATTGGCTCAACGAATATCGCTGTGATTGGCTACAAAGCTCAACTCTGCAAAAACAAGTTGTAAATAGAAACTTTTGATACTCGTACAAACCTTTTTGATCACGACCCCTGTAAACCTTAAAAAAAATCACCTCAGACTACAAAATAATGTCCCTAAAAATGAACATGCAATGAAAAACACCTGCAATTGTTTCACATTATAATATAACAGTAAGAGAGAATAATCTGATATTTTTCTCTCTTACTGTTATATTTTTCAATGACATTATAATGGTTTTTTTAATGTAAATTAACACATTTTTTAAATTTCAGTATCGACTTGGTACCAAAGTATCGCTTTTGACACATCCATAAACCAAACTTTTATTTTGGCTTTGAGTTTGTTTCTATTTGACAATAGTTTTATCAGAAACGAAGTTGAAATGCTGGTGAAGTTCATATAAATATGTAATGAGACGGCAGATGCTTAAAACACCGCAAGCATCACCACAAGTGTGTTTGAACCTGCGCTATAGAGTGCCGAAGTGATGACGTCACTTTGTAGGACAACTCGGAAGGTAGCGGCACGTGGGTTCCCTCGGTCGAAAAGCAATGCATTTTCCCCATAGACTTTTGGAAAATCACAAAAAATAAGATCTGTGTTTAACAAAGAGTTGTGACCCTTACATGTTTTGTCTAGCAAGATAATCTTTACAAGTTAATCCAAAATTTATACATTTTGAAGCCTAAATAAAGATTTTAAAAAACACAATCAGACACAATAAAGTTTAAAAAAAACACAAGCAGGTTATAACTGTGTGTTTTATGTCATAGATCAAAACGTGAAAATATCTAGAGGCTTTGTTCACCACAGACTTTATTTCAGGCGATTTAGCAAAAACCCATTCAAAAATCCCATAGACTTTAGAGCGAGGGAACCGTAGTGCTAAAATGCTAACTTCGTCGTAACTTCGGCACTTTATTCATTCACACTGAGATGTGCACATTCCTTTTCATATTTCTTTTTGATTTAACTTTCCATATTTTGCTAAATCCAATGTCATTCCATGTTCTACATTAAATGACATGTTTACGAGTGGATTATGACTTCAGCGTTTTGTTGGCAAGCACTGCTCACGATACAGTGAGTAGTAGATCTGGTCAAACCTCTGTTTCGTGCTGGCGGAGGATGTAAAGATTCAGCGTGAGCAGTCGTTGTAAAGGGCTTTACTCTTGATCTTGGTTTGCCGTCTTGTCGTGTGTTGATCTGAAACCACACGTGCAGAAAACCTCAGTGCACACGAGGCCTATATATGTCCACGGGCGAGTGGGGCACGGCATGTTGGCTTGAAAAGGCTCTTCAGAGAAGCACATCCTCATTGAGAATGTTAATTAAGAAAAACCCTTAATTAGGATGTGGCTCCTCAGAGATCACCGCTGACCTTGTTTCATGTTCAAGGCTGTTACTAAACATGTCTGACTGTACAGAGTATCATATTCTTCTGTGGTTATGCAACAACCTTATCCAAGAAGTGCTGTGATACCAGTGTTAACATTTACAGTAATGTAGGAAGGATGCACAATTGTAACCAAATCAATAAAATGTTACGTATAATATCAGGAATTCTTTATTTTGGTAGTGTGACAGACTTACTACGGTTCTGGCAAACTAGTGACTAGCGAGTCCATTTCTCCAACGCTGCATTGTACTGTGAGAGTTTAGCATTGGGTTTTATACCATGGTCTGGGTGAATACTCGTTTCTGATTGGCTGCAGGGTGTCCAGTAAAAAGAGATAGAGGACACCGAGTAATGGAGTTCTGGTGAAACTGACCGTTTACCGTTCGAAATTAAGCAATAAATGGTTAAAAGCACTAAACAAACAGTCATCTCTTTTATCAGTTAAAGGGATAGTTCACTTTGAAATGAATGTTTGGTTTGTTTTATCTTACCTCAAGGGCATCCAAGATGTAGGTGTCTTTGTTTCCACAGTAGTTTCAATTTTGATATTTTTAGGTCAAACCGTTCTTGTCTATCAGTCATACACTGGAGGCTAAGGGGGTCCACCAAAGAGCATGCACAGAGAAGTCCAAATTAAACATGATTTAATGACTCGTAAATGTAAGTACACATTGATGGCCTAAGACACGAAACGAGCGGTTTGTGTGAGAAAACAAACAGTATTTATATCGTTTTACCTCTTGTAATCACCATGACAAAATGATCTGACGGCACGGGCGCTTCGGTCTGCGCATGCGCTGGAAATGATCGCTTGCGTGCCTCCGTCAATCTTTGTTTATACAGAGATTTCGGAAGTTTTACCTTTCACTAAACATATTTATATATACGGGAAACGGCAATGGAAGACGATTTCGGTATATCTAAATATGTTTATTAAACGGTGAAACTTCCGAAATCTCCGTGTAAATATTGAGTGACGTCACACGCAAGCGATCACTTCCGGCGTAACATTGAACTGATTCGGTTCGGTTCAGTTGGACATTGAACAACTGATTCAGATCACTTGGATTACATGAGGTAAAAACGATATGAATACTGTTCGTTTTCTTACACAAACCGCTCGTTTCGTGTCTTGGGCCATCAATGTGTACTTACATTTACGAGTCATTAAATCATGTTTAATTTGGACTTCTCTGTGCATGCTCTTTGAGTTGGACCCCCTTAGCCCCCAGTGTATGACTGATAGACAACAACGGTTTGACTGAAAAATGTCAAAATTGAAAATACTGTGGAAACAAAGACACCTACATCTTGGATGCCCTTGAGGTAAGATAAAACATATCAAAAATTAATTTCAAAGTGAACTATCCCTTTAATCTCCCTGTTCATAATCAATTACATGTCAGATTTCACTTTGAGGAATTCGAGATGTTGACAATAGTAAAACAGGATAGATCGGATTTCATTTAGCCATTGGCGGTTTATATCGGTGCATCCCTATAATGTACTGCGAGAAAACCACTCAAATGAAATGTAAACGAATGGTTTTGATACCCACTTACAGTATATGTGTTTACCTGCGTTTCTCTCTCGACTCTCATGGGATCGGTTTCCACACACAGACACAGGAGGAAAGTGTGTAACACCGCGGCCCCCAAACGCTCTTGTATGATTTATGCGTGTGGCGCTCTGTTTCCTCACTATGGCATGTTTGCCTCGTCGCTGACATTGTTTCATCTCATGATAAATGTCTGCATTCACGTTAGTGTAATGGAGGTCAATGATTCAGATCTTAATACTTCAGCACCTCCCACGATGTCACTTCCTCCCCTGTGTGTGATGCTGTCTCCGTTAGCATGTTCCCAGTGTCTGCTGGGTATTAAAACGCCATCTGAGGAGACCGGGGGACTGTGTTTGTGTCTCTGAATGGGGGGTTTAGTGTCAAATCACACCCTGCACTCTCTATGGAGATACGGCTGTGGAGGAAAAACAAGGAATGGGAGACTCCGGAGGGACATGTATAACCTATATATATATATATATATTTATATATATTAGGGCTGTGCAAAAATTAATTGCGATTAATCGCATCCAAAATAAAAGTCTGTGTTTACATAATATATTTGTGTGTGCTGTATATTATTATTTTGTATATATAAATACACACACATGCATGTACAGTATATATTTAAGAAAATGTGTTATTCATATATAAAATATTTATATAATATAGATTATGTATTTATATATATATATACAGAATTTTAGCGCAAATAATTCTTAAATATATACATGCATGCATAGGTATTTATATATACAAAATATTTATATACAGCACACACAAATATATTATGTACACACAGACTTTTATTTTGGATGCGATTAATCGCAATTAACTTTTGCACAGCCCTAATATATATATATATATATATATATACAACCAAACATTAGCTCTTCCCATCCAAACTTGCGAATTTAACAAAATTGGATTATCGCGTAAACATTTGGGAATAAAGTGTGTTCAAGAGGATAAAATCGTCGCTTCCTGGAATATTGCTGCAAAACATCTGTATTAAAAATGGAGTTTGCTGTAATCATCGTTATTCCTCCATCATGAAGGAGTTGCGTTCGGATGAACTGGTGTTTGAGAGTCGTGTGAGACGCTTCTGAGAGGGAATTCGATTTCAAAAAATCTCAAGCATTTCAGAATAGGGATCGGCCGATATATCGGGCCGATATTTGCGGTTTTTACGTGTATCGGAATCGGCCGAATACAGAAAAATTTAATTTTTATGTAAAAATGTACTTTTTAAGTTACTTTTAAAATGAAGTACAGTGTGCACTGTGCACTTTATTATGCTGGTTGCTACTGTGCGCAATAGTGTAATTATTAAAAACATATATTTATGCTTAAATATTTATTTTCAGCACTGAACTTTTTTTTGTTCTACCTCATGTTTTTAATATTTTTTAAATTGTTCATCTACTTGTTCTTGTTCTACCTCACGTTTTTACTCTTTGTTAAATATTGTTTTTTAAAGTTAAATAAATGTTACTTTTGTTAAATCGAGACCTGTAACATTTGTTAACTTCATGTCATTTTTATGAAGTAAATTTAGCGAGCAAAATGTATCGGCTCCAAATATCGGCTCAAGAAAATCGGCAGCCCGTATCGGTCATCGGCTAAGGCTGATGGGGAAAAAAAATCGGTATCGGTATCGGCACTAAAACATCCATATCGGTCGATCCCTATTTCAGAATGAACAAACCAACATTTGAGACGCTGCATTGTGATTGGTCCGCGGGTTAGTCCAGTTATCCAATCGCATCCTCTGAGGAAAAAGTCATGCGAGTTTTTGTTGCGCACTGAGGGATTTATTCAGAAAATGTGTTTCCATCATAATTTATGCGCAAAATGATCTACCTAAGTTAAGTGTTTTTTACATTTTTTGCATTGATACGCATCCTGCCATTTCCATCCAGCGTTTTATTTAAGTTTATGCAACAACCCAAATTTTGTGTTAAAAAAATAGGTTAATGGAAACATAGCTACTGGTGTCAAGGTTTCACAAACATTTGATGTTAAAATATGTTTGATCCCATAGATATCTATATAAAGGCTAGATATCTCGTCCACGCTGCTGGCCAATGGAGGTCGACGTCAGCACCTGGCGGCCATCTTGTCACTGGCAGCTCGCTCACTGGTAACATTGTTTTAATGGTGCATGTACTTTTTAAATCACCGTAACTTGCTCAATTTTCTACCGATTTTCAAACGGTGGTTTGTTATAAACGGCAGAGATGTAGTTATGATACTGCATACTTATGAATAATAAATGTATTAATAAATAATCATCCTTAATAACGTTTGTAAGAAACCAAACCGTTTGTAAATCCGTCAAGATTTCAACGAGATAAGAGTATTTCTTACATCAGATACCACAGAGTCCACCAGAAAGCCTGTCTGTGACAAGATGGCCGCCGGTGATGACGATAAATACTCCGCTGTGAGACATCTAGCCTTTATATAGATATCTATGTTTGATCCTAGTTAAACGTGCAACTATAAGGAAACCATTGAAGATTCTGGTCTTCTCCCACTCAACTAGACATTTCTTATTCTCTATCCTATTCTTCTCTTTCTGCTGTTTGCCAAAATAGTGACAGAATGCCAAATATCAATTATCCGACTGTACTGGCCTTTATTACACGCGCCTCACAGTCATTGGATCCTGCCTCTCGTTCTCTTCATCTTTGATTTCTTCAGTCACATCTTGGCTGTCGTCCCTCTGGCTCATTTTCATCAGAGAACACGAAGGATTAAATAAAATCACCTCCTTTAGGCGGAATTAAACCGCAGGATTTTCTCTGCCCTCGTTTCGCTCCTTTCTCAGGTTTTAACACACCGACGCCTCTAATTCCAGCAACCACAGAGAAACACACTCTGCTTGTGTGAGGTACAGCTACTTGAACATAACAAGAGCGCAGCGTAAACCATCGGTACACACACACAACGGTTTTATTCAAGCAATGAGGTACTGTATAAGAGGCCATGTTGTGAATGTTCAAAGAACTAAATACTAAAAAATATAAAGTGTGCAATCTCACATTTAGAGACTTATTTAAAGTAGTCAATGTCAGAACCAGTCAATCATTTCAAGTGTGTCAGGCATTATATTATCAGCATAATTCTGTATTTTATCTGTTACAAATCCACTCAATTAATGGATTTTGCTTTAATTCAGTCCCATCAGACTGAATTTACTATTATCTTTATTTGACCTGTAATAAAATATGCATGATGGCTTGCTAAGATTTGCTAATAAGTCTGCCATGCTCACCAAGTCATTTATGTGATCAGAAATACAGTAAAAACAGTAATATTGTGAAATATTGTTTTCATTTTATAAAATACTGATGTATACTGTATATTAAGATGCAATTTATTCCTGTGATCAAAACTAAATTTGAGGACCAGTCTTCAGTGTCGCATGATCCTTCAGAAATCATTCGAATATGATGCTCTAGAACAGGGGTCTCAAACTCAAATGAACTGGGGGCTGCTGGAGATAGAGTCTGGGTCAGGCCGGGCTGGGCCGCATCATGTATTCCAAAAAAAAAATAAATAGTATTTAAGTATTCCAAAAATGGAGCACAACTGATCCAATCTTCTCAATCTTTATTATTAATGTTTCTTCTGAACTGTTCCTCTGAATTTGAACATTCCTTTCTGTACATGATTGGTTCTTCATGAGCTGTCCTTCTGACAGTTGAAGTTAATTTTACAAACTTTCTTTGTCTTTTTCTTATACACAACATCTTTGTGATAGTCATATTTGCTTTTTATTTTCTTTATACAACAGTATTATATTGAATGTTTTTTTGTTTTTGTTTTTTTCCGTAAGGCACATTTCCTTTTATTATACTTAGAAAAACAATTATTGCTTTTGAAATACAAATAATTCTTTCTACACATGATAGTGTCTTCTACACATATAGTGTCTACACATGTATAGTGTCAAATTACTGACTTTGCACATATCAAAGCAAACCTTCTTATCAACCGGCAAAGTTCAGTTCACAAATTTTAAAATGAACTAGTTCAGTTCATATTTCATACTTCAAAAAATTAACTAGTTCATAGTTCTTTTTTTCCATATGTTGCTGCGAGCTTCTTTTTTATTATTAGGCTATTATTATTGCCACAGCCCATATACAACCACAGATAACAATTATTTTGTCGACGGGCAAAGTTTGCACATACTAGTGTTAATTTCGTTAACGAAAACTAAACGAAAATATTTTCGTCAACGCACATTTTTCACCGAACGAAAACTAGACGAGACGAGACTAAAATCCCGACTAATAAACAATAACTGGGACTAAATCAGAAATAATTTTCGTAGACTAATAAAGACGAGACGAAAATGCAGTTCGGTAAATAAAGACTGGGCTAAAATCTATGGACATTTTAGTTCACGAACAAAGACGAGACGAAAATTACATATTATTATATGATATGGTTTTGTCAAATCCTGTCTCCTCCTCCGCCTCCTCCTCGTCAGCTCTTCCGCCACACACACCCACGTTCAAACCTGGAGCGGGCGGGCACAGTCAGAGTAGCCTACAACACATGGAGCAGACAGGAGCTGGATTCACGGTGAGGCGGCGGCGACAGGTTAAAAGTAAAACATGTTTTGCACGGGGCTCGGGAGAAAGAAGAGACGTGATATATGGACACATTTTGATGATAAACTAACTAATGATGGCTAACTTTCATAGCATTTAGTATCCAGGCTGGCTATGTTGCGTTAGCTTCTTAGCACGTAGCGACCGTAGCCAGTTGTTGATAGAATTGTATGTGAAGTTAAATTTATGCTAACTTATGTTATACTGGCCGGGCAACTATAGTTTCAGTTACATTTGATTAAAGCAGACAGACGCTTTAAAAAGATTAGTTAAAAAGATTTCATACGTTCTAGCAATCTATGCCCTGTTTCACCTTAAATACTGTACCTTTATATACCATGTGAACTAGCTGGCAGGAAAGCACTTTTGTTGTATCAGTTGGAGTTTTTTTTTTTTTTTCACAACATTGACCTCAAATCTATTTATTTTATTATTCTATGTGAACTAGCTTTAAACAGCCAGCACTTGTGTTAAGTTCATAATACACTTTATTTTATTTATTTGTTTCCTTTGTCAGGTGTATTTTATTTGTTTTAATGCAAGCATTTGTGTTTGTGTCTTTGAACCTTAACAATGTTCAAAATAAATATGCAAATATTGTCAGAACATCTTCCATGTCTGCATGTGTTCCTTAAAATTGTGTTTTTTTATCAAAAAGATGAGAGAAAATGTTGAAATGTGAAATAATTTTAGGAAATGTTAAATATTATCTGCTGACAAAAAAGTAAAAGGTTAAAATGATGTCCTGACTAAAACTAGACTAAAATGTTGACAGTTTTTTTTTTGACTAAAACTAAACGAATAAAATTATGTTTTCTTGGACTAAAATAAAGACTAAAATGCTCGACTTATAGTCGACTAAAACTAGACTAAATAAAAATGGGATGATGTCGACTAAATGTGATAAAAACTAACAAGCGATGCTGAAACTGGACTAAAACTGAAACTAAATTTAAAAATGGCTGGTAAAATTAACACTAGCACATACGTACGATTTTCCCATCCTCACCGACCTCATAAAACCCTTTTAAATGATCTTACGACGCCTCCTCGCTCCTCGGTTCACAGACACTAGAATAAACGAGTTCACTGTAACGTTCATCAGGCAGTAATACAGTAGGCTACGTTCAGTTCACATTCGTCCAAAATATGAACAAGTTCATGAACTGTCGTTCATTGAACGCGTTCAGACACAACACATATTACAAGCTCAAAATGATTATTCTCACATTGTTTTAGAGCAGGGATATCCAACACGTCACTCGTGAGCTAACAGTAGCTGTGGCCTGATTCGGTGGTAGAAGCTTGCCTTGGGGCTGTTCACATATCGCGCTCACATATTTTGCACGCTCAAGTTTGTTTCAAATGTATGCGCGCATCAAGCGTGCTCATAATTGAAGCGACGCGCTCATTTTTTCCAGGCGCAGTATATGTTTGTACTTCGTGGTTGTCTATGACAACTATTGCAACAAACCCACCGTAAGCTGTCACGAGGCTATCTGGTAGCCCATAAGGGAAAAAAAACCAAAAAACACGGAAAACGCAACGGCGGGCCGCACTCACATTAAACTTTAATGTCAAGTGGGGGGCCACAAAATAACACTTGCGGCCCGCGAGTTTGAGACCTCTGGTGGTACCCCTTACGTTTTTTTTTTTTGGGCGAAAATTAAGTTTCCCCAATTTTCTCGAAACTCTGGATTATGACAGAGGGCCATGAGACTTAGACCTGAGTGCAAAAATGGAGGCTCTAGACCCTTCCAGAGCTGAGATATCGAAACTCAAAATTTCGACCAGAAAAAAAAACGACAGTGTTACCCCTTACGTTTTTTTTTTTTGGGCGAAAAATTTAGTTTCCCCAATTTTCTCAAAACTCTGGATTATGATAGGGGGCCATGAGACTTAGACCTGAGTGCAAAAATGGAGGCTCTAGACCCTTTCAGAGCTGAGATATCGAAACTCAAAATTTCGACCAGAAAAAAAACGACAGTGTTACCCCTTACGTTTTTTTTTTTTGGCGAAAAAATTGAGTTTCCCCAATTTTCTCGAAACTCTGGATTATGATAGAGGGCCATGAGACTTAGACCTGAGTGCAAAAATGGAGGCTCTAGACCCTTCCAGAGCTGAGATATCGAAACTCAAAATTTCGACCAGAAAAAAAAAACGACAGTGTTACCCCTTACGTTTTTTTTTGGGCGAAAAATTAAGTTTCCCCAATTTTCTCAAAATTCTGGATTATGATAGGGGGCCATGAGACTTAGACCTGAGTGCAAAAATGGAGGCTCTAGACCCTTCCAGAGCTGAGATATCGAAACTCAAAATTTCGACCAGAAAAAAAAACGACAGTGTTACCCCTTATGTTTTTTTTTTTTGGGCGAAAAATTAAGTTTCCCCAATTTTCTCGAAACGCTGGATTATGACAGAGGGCCATGAGACTTAGACCTGAGTGCAAAAATGGAGGCTCTAGACCCTCCGAGAGCTGAGATATCGAAACTTAAAATTTCAACCAGAAAAAAAAAACGACAGTGTTACCCCTTACGTTTTTTTTTTTTTGGGCGAAAAATTTAAGTTTCCCCAATTTTCTCGAAACTCTGGATTATGATAGAGGGCCATGAGACTTGGACCTGAGTGCAAAAATGGAGGCTCTAGACCCTTCCAGAGCTGAGATATCGAAACTCAAAATTTCGACCAGAAAAAAAAACGACAGTGTTACCCCTTAGGTTTTTTTTTTGGGCGAAAAATTAAGTATCCCCAATTTTCTCGAAACGCTGGATTATGACAGAGGGCCATGAGACTTAGACCTGAGTGCAAAAATGGAGGCTCTAGACCCTCCGAGAGCTGAGATATCGAAACTTAAAATTTCAACCAGAAAAAAAAAACGACAGTGTTACCCCTTACGTTTTTTTTTTTTGGGCGAAAATTTAAGTTTCCCCAATTTTCTCGAAACTCTGGATTATGATAGAGGGCCATGAGACTTAGACCTGAGTGCAAAAATGGAGGCTCTAGACCCTTCCAGAGCTGATATATCGAAACTCAAAATTTCGACCAGAAAAAAAAACGACAGTGTTACCCCTTACGTTTTTTTTTGGGGCGAAAAATTAAGTTTCCCCAATTTTCTCAAAATTCTGGATTATGAAAGGGGGCCATGAGACTTAGACCTGAGTGCAAAAATGGAGGCTCTAGACCCTTCCAGAGCTGAGATATCGAAACTCAAAATTTCGACCAGAAAAAAAAACGACAGTGTTACCCCTTATGTTTTTTTTTTTTTGGGCGAAAAATTAAGTTTCCCCAATTTTCTCAAAACTCTGGATTATGATAGAGGGCCATGAAACTTAGACCTGAGTGCAAAAATGGAGGCTCTAAACCCTTCTAGAGCTGAGATATCAAAACTCAAAATTTCGACCAGAAAAAAAAACGACAGTGTTACCCCTTACATTTTTTTTTTTTTTGGGCGAAAAATTAAGTTTCCCCAATTTTCACGAAACTCTGGATTATGATAGAGGGCCATGAGACTTAGACCTGAGTGCAAAAATGGAGGCTCTAGACCCTTCCAGAGCTGAGATATCGAAACTCAAAATTTCGACCACAAAAAAACGACAGTGTTACCCCTTACGTTTTTTTTTTGGGCGAAAAATTAATTTTCCGTAATTTTCTCGAAACTCTGGATTATGATAGAGGGCCATGAGACTTAGACCTGAGTGCAAAAATGGAGGCTCTAGACCCTTCCAGAGCTGAGATATCGAAACTCAAAATTTCGACCAGAAAAAAAAACGACAGTGTTACCCCTTACGTTTTTTTTTTTTGGGCGAAAAATTAAGTTTCCCCAATTTTCTCGAAACTCTGGATTATGATAGAGGGCCATGAGACTTAGACATGAGTGCAAAAATGGAGGCTCTAAACCCTTCTAGAGCTGAGATATCAAAACTCAAAATTTCGACCAGAAAAAAAAAACGACAGTGTTACCCATTATGTTTTTTTTTTGGGCGAAAAATTAAGTTTCCCCAATTTTCTCGAAACTCTGGATTATGATAGAGGGCCATGAGACTTAGACCTGAGTGCAAAAATGGAGGCTCTAGACCCTTCCAGAGCTGAGATATCGAAACTCAAAATTTCGACCAGAAAAAAAAACGACAGTGTTACCCCTTACGTTTTTTTTTTTGGGCGAAAAATTAAGTATCCCCAATTTTCTCGAAACGCTGGATTATGATAGAGGGCCATGAGACTTAGACCTGAGTGCAAAAATGGAGGCTCTAGACCCTCCGAGAGCTGAGATATCGAAACTTAAAATTTCAACCAGAAAAAAAAACGACAGTGTTACCCCTTACGGTTTTTTTTTTTTTGGGCGAAAATTTAAGTTTCCCCAATTTTCTCGAAACTCTGGATTATGATAGAGGGACATGAGACTTAGACCTGAGTGCAAAAATGGAGGCTCTAGACCCTTCCAGAGCTGAGATATCGAAACTCAAAATTTCGACCAGAAAAAAAAACGACAGTGTTACCCCTTACGTTTTTTTTTTTTTTGGGCGAAAAATTAAGTTTCCCCAATTTTCTCAAAACTCTGGATTATGATAGAGGGCCATGAGACTTAGACCTGAGTGCAAAAATGGAGGCTCTAAACCCTTCTAGAGCTGAGATATCAAAACTCAAAATTTCGACCAGAAAAAAAAACGACAGTGTTACCCCTTAAATTTTTTTTTTTTTGGCGAAAAATTAAGTTTCCCCAATTTTCACGAAACTCTGGATTATGATAGAGGGTCATGAGACTTAGACCTGAGTGCAAAAATGGAGGCTCTAGACCCTTCCAGAGCTGAGATATCGAAACTCAAAATTTCGACCAGAAAAAAAAACGACAGTGTTACCCCTTACGTTTTTTTTTTTTGGGCGAAAATTTAAGTTTCCCCAATTTTCTCGAAACTCTGGATTATGATAGAGGGCCATGAGACTTAGACCTGAGTGCAAAAATGGAGGCTCTAGACCCTCCGAGAGCTGAGATATCGAAACTTAAAATTTCAACCAGAAAAAAAAAACGACAGTGTTACCCCTTACGTTTTTTTTTTTGGGCGAAAATTTAAGTTTCCCCAATTTTCTCGAAACTCTGGATTATGATAGAGGGCCATGAGACTTAGACCTGAGTGCAAAAATGGAGGCTCTAGACCCTTCCAGAGCTGAGATATCGAAACTCAAAATTTCTACCAGAAAAAAAAACGACAGTGTTACCCCTTATATTTTTTTTTGGGGCGAAAAATTAAGTATCCCCAATCTTCTTGAAACTCTGGATTATGACAGAGGGCCATGAGACTTAGACCTGAGTGCAAAAATGGAGGCTCTAGACCCTTCCAGAGCTGAGATATCGAAACTCAAAATTTCGACCAGAAAAAAAAACGACAGTGTTACCCCTTACGTTTTTTTTTTTTGGGGCGAAAAATTAAGTTTCCCCAATTTTCTCGAAACTCTGGATTATGATAGAGGCCATGAGACTTAGACCTGAGTGCAAAAATGGAGGCTCTAGACCCTCCGAGAGCTGAGATATCGAAACTTAAATTC
Source organism: Pimephales promelas (assembly GCF_016745375.1). The sequence continues at coordinate 4,144,379 of NW_024121699.1, read as the reverse complement.
AACCAGAAAAAAAAACGACAGTGTTACCCCTTACGTTTTTTTTTTTTGGGCGAAAATTTAAGTTTCCCCAATTTTCTCGAAACTCTGGATTATGATAGAGGGCCATGAGACTTAGACCTGAGTGCAAAAATGGAGGCTCTAGACCCTTCCAGAGCTGAGATATCGAAACTCAAAATTTCTACCAGAAAAAAAAACGACAGTGTTACCCCTTATATTTTTTTTTTTGGGGCGAAAAATTAAGTATCCCCAATCTTCTTGAAACTCTGGATTATGACAGAGGGCCATGAGACTTAGACCTGAGTGCAAAAATGGAGGCTCTAGACCCTTCCAGAGCTGAGATATCGAAACTCAAAATTTCAACCAGAAAAAAAAACGACAGTGTTACCCCTTACGTTTTTTTTTTTTTTGGGTGAAAAATTAAGTATCCCCAATCTTCTTGAAACTCTGGATTATGACAGAGGGCCATGAGACTTAGACCTGAGTGCAAAAATGGAGGCTCTAGACCCTTCCAAAGCTGAGATATCGAAACTCAAAATTTCGACCAGAAAAAAAAACGACAGTGTTCCCCCTTACGTTTTTTTTTGGGGCGAAAAATTAAGTTTCCCCAATTTTCTCGAAACTCTGGATTATGATAGGGGGCCATGAGACTTAGACCTGAGTGCAAAAATGGAGGCTCTAAACCCTTCCAGAGCTGAGATATCGAAACTCAAAATTTCGACCAGAAAAAAAAAACGACAGTGTTACCCCTTACGTTTTTTTTTTTGGGGCGAAAAATTAAGTTTCCCCAATTTTCTCGAAACTCTGGATTATGATAGAGGGCCATGAGACTTAGCTCTGGAAGGGTCTAGAGCCTCCATTTTTGCACTCAGGTCTGAGATATCGCAACTCAAAATTTCGACCAGAAAAAAAAAACGACAGTGTTACCCCTTATGTTTTTTTTTTTGGGCGAAAAATTAAGTTTCCCCAATTTTCTCAAAACTCTGGATTATGATAGAGGGCCATGAGACTTAGACCTGAGTGCAAAAATGGAGGCTCTAGACCCTTCCAGAGCTGAGATATCGAAACTTAAAATTTCAACCAGAAAAAAAAAACGACAGTGTTACCCCTTACGGTTTTTTTTTTTTGGGCGAAAATTTAAGTTTCCCCAATTTTCTCGAAACTCTGGATTATGACAGAGGGCCATGAGACTTAGAC
>NW_024121699.1:4120847-4142685 GCF_016745375.1 Pimephales promelas | reverse complement strand
TAACTGGATTGTCCAGGCTATTACTGAGGCTTACAATGTGCGTGGGGTTCCTTCACCTTTGGCCTTAAGGCTCACTCGACTAGAGGCATGGCTTCCTCTAGGCCCTTCTGTCGGGAGTACCTCTGCAGGAGATTTGTGAGGCAGCCGGCTGGGCTACCCGCATACTTTCATCAGGTTTTACAGTCTCAGCCTTCCCAGTACGCCCGGTGCACACGTACTCGGCCCTTGCTGAGTGCCTAAATCAGTTTCACTCTGGGGCGGGTCTGTTCGGTGCGTGGCCTAGTGGGTACTCGTTCCCCAAAGAGTCGATTTTATCGACGCAGTGTTGAGTTCCCTCGATAGGGAACGTCTCGGGTTATGACTATAACCCTTGTTTCCTGAGAAGGGAACGAGACACTGCGTCGTGTTGTCAGCCCCCTTTTCAGACCCTTGAGCGTCTTGCTTCATCGCGAGGCTAGTGTGTGTTGTGACAGCGTCACTTTTACACTTCCAGGTATGCCGTCACATGTTACGTCACGACGCAACACCAATCAGGATTGGATTAGTTTCATTCATACTTCAGAGGCGCACGCTTAGGGAGCGTCCCCAAAGAGTCGATTTTATCGACGCAGTGTCTCGTTCCCTTCTCAGGGAACAAGGGTTATAGTCATAACCCGAGACGTTTTCCTGCTTGTTTTCTAGTGACTCACATTGTAGGAAGTCGTTCCTGGTCTTGAGATTCATGTTGGTGAAAGTGACTGTGGAAATAAACAGACATGAACAGTGTGAAGAGAAATGACAAGATCAAATACATTCATTTCTGAGACATTTCTAATATAATGCTGTATGATCTTAGATGATGGACTCATTTCTGAGAGCTGATGAATAATCTCCAGGGGCTTCATTTATAAAACACACCGGATTGATCCGTTCATCCGATTGTTCAGATTTGGGCTCTTTCTCACACGTGTGTATAAAGGAGGCGCAGGACTTTACCTCCGTCTGAGATCTTCTTGATCTCCTCTTTGCAGAAATCCTCCAGTTTGTCTCTCAGCTGACGGACAGATTCTCTCACGCCATCAAAAGAGGAGAGAGAACCGAAGGGAACGTCGGGTTCGTCTGTAGATTCAGGAGGAGCTGAGAGAGACTGGAAACTCTACAGAAAACACAAATCAAAACTCATCATCTCCACACTTCAGCCAATAACCTGCACTATATCAGATCTGTGCGGCTCTTGTAGACTTGACTTCTCTTCAGTAAATCGCTTCAATCCAGCACTTTCACACAATCGGCTCATTTTTAATGGTCCATTTCTTTGTAAGTGCGTCTCTTTAAACAGAAGATGATCAGATGAGCGTCTGACTGATGATTATATGATAACACAACACTCGACTGAATCTGACTGAATTCCTGACAACATCTCAGTCAACGGCTCATTCTGCTCTCATCAAATGTTTCTCTGTCATAGCAGGATCTTGCTCAAGTCCACTATGATCCTGTTCTCCTAGATCTCTGTTACCTGCAGGAACTGGATGTGATCTTGTGTGTGTGAAAGCTGCTCCAGCTCAGCGTCTCTCCTCCTCAGATCATTGATCTCCTGCTCCAGTCGCTCCAGTCGTCCTTCAGCTCGACTCACTGCAGTCTTTTCCTGATCTCTGATCCGCTGTGTCGCCTCAGAGCGGCTTCTCTCAATGGAGCGGATGATCTCAGTGAAGATCTTCTCACTGTCCTCCACTGCTGTCTGTGCAGAGCGCTGTTACACACACATCACAATCACACAGTGGCTTCAGCAGGACTGACCGAGTCCAAACTGAGACGTCTCACACTTCTCTTCTTCTCCAGACTCACCTTATGAGACTTCACATCCTTTCTCAGATGCTGAAGATCTTTCTGTCTCTGCTGGATTCTCTGACGGATCTTCATCTGCGTCTCCTTCAGCTGTTTCTGGAGGACAAACCAATGACAGGGAATGACTCATAAAACTACTGTCATACAAACATTAAAGTTACATGAATCCAGAATTGCTGGAGGTTAAAGATCTTGCATGGTAAGTTTTTACTGTCTGGTTCAAACCACAGATTCATGGTTTCCTGAAATGAATGTCAGCAGTATTTACTATAGTAAATTAGTATATTACTTCAGGAAGTGGTTCATGGTTTGGCGGTCTATTTGAAATATAAGGGCCGGCAAAATGCAATGGATTCCCCCTCACATTTTGTGAACTTGGGACTTTGAGAGTTTGTTAGTGATCTATTCAAGCTTCTTCTTCTTCTTTTTTTTTTTTGAAAAGTCTGAAAAAGTTTTTTTTTGATGAAGTCTGCTTCATCTGTGCCCTGTGAAAGGGTATTTTCTAAAGCAGGTGAAATAATCTAAAAAAAAAAAAAACGGCCTGAAGCCGAGCACTGTGGAGAAGTTGTTATTTTTCAAATAAAAATGAATAAAATTCTGTGTCAGCACAGTCAAAAAATAAGTAACACAAGCACAATCACATGACAACGCTCTCCCTTGTTTCCACTTTTCATTTTGACCCTGTGATTGTATCATAAAGACAGACACCATATAAAAGTTTATACTTTATGTATAAGCATCACAAACTTCATTGATTCATTAATTCAATGCTTCAGACACCAAAGCCATAGGGCCCTATTTTAACGATCTAAAACGCAAGTGTCAAAGCGCAAAGCGCAAGTAACTTTGTGGACGAATCCCGGCGCTGTTGCTATTTTCCCGGCGGGATAAATCTATGGGATAAAGGCCTCTTGCGCCTGGCGCAAATCTAAAAGGGGTTGGTCTGGTTGGAATGCGTCATATCACATTCCCTTTAAAAAAAAAAAATAAAAAAAAATCGTTACATTTGTATAGCGCTTTTCTGGACACTCAAAGCGCTTCACATAGAAGGGGGGGGATCTCCTCAACCACCACCAATGTGCAGCATCCACCTGGATGATGCGACGGCAGCCATAGTGCGCCAGAACGCTAACCACACATCAGCTTACTGGTGAAGAGGAGACAGTGATGAAGCCAATTGGTCTATATGGGGATGATTAGGAGGCCATGATGGACAGAGGCTACTGGGCAAATTTGGCCAGTATGCCGGGGTTACACCCCTACTCTTACGAAAGACATCCTGGGATTTTTTATGACCACAGAGAGTCAAGACCTCGGTTTAACGTCTCATCCGAAGGACGGTGCTCTTTTTGACAGCATAGTGTCCCCATCACTTTACTGGGGCGTTAGGACCCACACAGACCACAGGGTGAGCACCCCCCTGCTGGCCTCACTAACACCTCTACCAGCAGCAACCTGGCTTTCTCAGAAGGTCTCCCATCCAGGTACTAACCAGGCTCAGCCCTGCTTAGCTTTAATGGGCAACCAGTCTTGGGCTACAGGGTGATATGGCTGCTTAAGAGCATGATGAACGAGGTGCGCTTATTCCATGGCGCAATTCTATTTTAACGGCGCATTTACTAGACGCACTTCACAATCGGTTCACAGCCGAGGAGATCGATGTTCTCATCAGGGCCGTAAAAGAAAGAGAAGGGACATTGGGGATGGGACAAACCCACCCAAATTAGCTTCGGTTAAACACGCATATAATAACTTGGATAAATGTGTAAGCTTTATGCCTATTTTTCCCATCATCATGGACACAACAACGATTTCCCTCATGTTTATATATTTTTTCTTATAATAATGTATCATTTGCACAAAGTAAAATGCATCTGTGTAGATGAGGGAATCATCTACAGTCTACGCACGTTGTTCACTCTCTGTATTATGGCCAAGCAGGTGCGCTTAAAATAGCATTATGAACAACGCGCAACGCGCCACTGACTTTAGACCAGGTTTTTTCTGGTCAGTGGCGCAATTGTTTTCTGGAACTGCAAAATAGCACTAGGAATTGTTTGCGGCGACACACGCCTCCTTTTTGCGCCAACCCGCCCAGGGAGCGCAAGTTCATTTCCTAGTTTACCGACGTGCGTCTGTGGAGGAAAAAAACCCGCTTTGCGCGCGTGCAAAATAGGAATGATAAATGCGTCAGTGTATAAAGTCATTTGCGCCGGGTGCAAGATAGGGCCCATAGTGTCATTATAATCCCACTGCTCGTTTTACATTTATTGTCCACTTGATGGCACAATAGAGCAAATGAAGCACCATAAAGCTTGTGTTACCCAATGGGCTCTATGCACGGCGGTATTTCCGGTGAAGGATTAAGGATGCTCGATAACTTCCGCCAATCATAGAGTCCAATGCAATACAGAGAATTTATATTGAATTTTATACTCCATGGTTATACTAATGAAACGTTAGTCACAAAAACAGATAAAACAGACACCCCTCGTTGTGTTTATGCTTCTTTTTAAAATTATATTAAATAAACATAACTATATATAAAATTACATCTAAACGTATGTACGTTTCGTTTACGGGAGGACAGTAAATATTGAAGACTCTGCCATAATCCCGTTTTCCTCGGTTTTCCTCCGCTTTAATCTCCACAACCGGAAATGGACGAGCATCCTTGCGTCAAATGCGGAACTTATGCGTGCATATAGCCAATTGGATGGAATGCTTAAATGCTTTATGAAGCTTCATCTCGCCATCACTAATCATTAGTATCATCATTTACTCTTCCTAATGTCGCTCCAAACCTGTATGACTTTCTCTCTATTGTGAGACACAACAGAAGATATTTTGAAGAATGTCTCAACTGTTTAAAATATGGTGACACGTCAATAACATCAATCCTCATTGGTTCGTGCAAGTCACAGTCACATGACTAAACATCATGAAATCATGACACAAACGAAGTGCACTTATTTTGGAAACTATATACTTGAAAAGAATATAATTGTGAAATAATTGTGAAATGAACGTAATGTTTTCAGAAACATAATTACACGTTAATTGGTATTAAATTAAAATGTATTATAGTTGAAATGTAAATATAAAACAATTAGCTGAACTTAAGAGTGATGTTTTGACCCACTTAAGTAGGATTTAAGTATATAATGTAATTTCATAATTCTATTGAGTTAAATTGAAATATTAAATATTATTAAAATTTAAGTAAAGTAAATTAATAAAACTTAAGTAAAACATTTATTTTACATTATAAAAAAGTGTACTTTATAAAGTATGAAATAGTCATGAAAGTTGACTCTCTTTAAGTGCACTTAAGTGTCTTTTCATTTAATTTAATATTATATTATCTGCAAGTACAGTTTTTTTTAAACAATTTTAATTTGAAGTTCAATTGCAAGTGCATGTAGTTCTTGTTTTCGTTTTCTACAAGTGCATGTAATCAGGGCCGGCGCTCCGCACACGCACATCACGCACTGCGCGTAGGGCACCAAGTGCTTGGGGGGGCACCAAAAAATCTGGGTCGTGAAAAATCATCACAATAGGCTACTAGTATAAATAACAAATAAAATATGTCTAAAGCATGTTAATATACAAAAGCAATACAAAAGTAATATGCCTAGGCTAGACCAAATTGGAGAAAAAGGTGAATCTCCTGTGCCAGTCTCCCTCTGGTGCCCCCCCTTCCCCACCTTGCAGTGGTCTGTTCCTCAATCAGTGTCAAATTTGGCAGACACCTGATCGACATCAGACATGGCCTCGAAAAGGCACAAAGAGTCGGGGGCGGAAAAAGGGGAAAAGAAGAGACAGCGGGATAATACTCGCTTGCAGTTAAGACAATGTTTTAAATAAAAGTGTTAGTTTTGTAGGCGCCCTTGCTTCGTGTATGCATGTCCAGGGGGCGTCGCTAGTAGTTGTGCAAATGATCCCGGGCTTTGCTCAGCATGTAGAATCTTTTATTTAACGGGGGTCCGGGGGTTTCTCCGGGAAATTTTTCAACTTGGGCTGTTTAAGATGCAGTTAGTTTGTTTGAGAAGAAAAGGAAGACCGCTTAGATACGTTTTTTCGTTGTTGTTCTATGCGGATAATGCGGTCAAAGGCCCAAGGGCGACATCTGTTGGTGAAACTGCAATTAGAATTATTATTAGATTAGATTATTAGGGCTGGGAAAAGCTTAATCACATCCAAAATAAAAGTTTCTACATGATCTGTGAGTGTACTGTATATAATTATTTTGTAATATACACACATATGCACATATATATTTAAGAAATATTTGCATGTATATACTGTATATATTTATAGATAATTTATATTATATATAAATTAAAATATTTTATATATAAATAACAAATATTTCTTAAATACATACATGCAAATGTGCATTTATATATATATACAAAATAAGTATACACAGTACACACACATAGGCCTATATCATTAATGTAGACACAAACATTATTTTGGATGCGTTTAATCACGATTAATCTTTTCCCAGCCCTACAAATTTTGTACAGAATTATTATATTGTGCCTCATCAGACCTCTTTTAAAGGTAGAATAGAGTTTTGAGTTTTAAATGTTCCAGTGACACATAGGCCTATATTATATAAAAGACTAATGTGTGCAATATTTTTGTATGATGGTTAATGATTCAGTAGAATCCATGAATATTTTGTCTTGTATTTCTGAATGCAGGGTCAATGCTAAAATACATGGGTATGGGTGGTTGGGGGGTGGGGTGGGGTGGGGTGGGGGGTATGGGGGCACCACCAAGCATTTGTGCTTAGGGCACCCAAATGGCTAGTGCCGGCCCTGCATGTAATACACTTAAGCATGTGTCTTTCTTTAACCACTAGTTGTTAGATTACTTTTATGCTTTTTCTCCTTTTTGGAGCTTGAAACATTCTTTTATTCCATTGACTTTCAATGTATAAACTCAAATATATGAGTCATTCTTCAAAATACCCTATTTACATTCCACAGAAAAAACTCAGTCAAACCGGTTTGGACCAACATGAGTAAATGAGTAAATAAAGACACTTTCATTTCTGCGTGATCAATCTCTCTCAGTTCATACCTGTTTCTCTGTCCTCTGTGCTGCAGTTGATACAGTGTTGTGGTTTTTATGTTCACTCTCTTTACACCACACACAGATGCACTGTTGATCAGTGATACAGAACATTTCTAGCTCTTTATCATGTTTACGGCAGATCATGTCCTGCAGTCGTCCAGTGGCATCAATCACTTTGTGTGGTTTACGAGAGAAAAGTTCCTCATGACGGTCAAAATGAGTTTGACAGTAAGACTCCTGACACACCAGACAGGACTTGACGGCTTTGTGTTTTCTTCCAGTACAGACGTCACACTCCACGTCTCCAGCTCCAGCGTAACAGTCAGCAGGAAGTTTAGTCTTCTTCAGTTTCTCCACCAGTTCAGCCAGAATGGTGTTTTTCCCTAAAGCAGGTCTTGGACTGAAGGTCTGTCTGCACTGAGGGCAGCTGTAGACGCTCTTCTCATCCTCCTGATCCCAGCAGTCTGTAATACAGATCTTACAGTAACTGTGTCCACACTGGATAGTCACTGGATCCTTCAGCAGATCCAGACACACTGGACACACAAACTCCTTCTGATCCACTGAAATTCTTGCTTCTGCCATTTTACTGAATACAGAGACACAAACACACAACAGCTCAACAATACTACAGTTTCTGTTTCTCTGAACTGAGGAGTCTGAACTCTGAAATGGTTTCCTGCTTGTGTGTTTGAGTGACGTGTGTAAAAATGGAGTGTATAAAGCAGCTTCACTGATGCTTCACAAAAAATGATTTGTTGGCTTTACTTAACTTTTTTTTAAACAGGTTCCACCGGTTTCACATAGCTTGGTTTCATTAAACAAACATAATTTGTTCATGTAACTTCAACATTATGGAAGTCATTTTAAGCTATCCAATCAAACTCTGAGCTGAGTGTTAAATGAACACTAAAGCAGTGTTAAAGTTAATGAGATAATTAAGTGAATAATTGAGTGATGATTGAGCATTACTGAAGACACCTGAAGATAACAAGCAGAATCACTGAAGGAGAAAATCGGAATTTAAAGTCACCATTATGGAGATGTGTGTTTGTTTTAGTTGGGCTCTTGACCCCCACATTATTAACTTTAGATCATGTTTAGCTATACATGAGTTATAACAGCCAGATGATCACATAGAAAAGGTGATCTGATGCTGTTATGTGTGTTTTAACATAGTCATTATATGTTGAAACACAACACCTCGACACTTGGTGATTTGGAACTTGGGATTGAACCACCAACCAGTTTGTAGACAACCTACATGAGCCACTGTTAAGTTTACCTTATACATTATAGCAGCACTGCTGTTGTAGAGTATATCATTTTTATATTTTTCAATGGAATTCAAATAATCAAACCAATAAAAAAGAAACTTCTAAAAAACAAATTAGTTTATGTAGGCACACACAGACATCAAGAATCAGCCCGTGAATCTCAACAGTGGTGACTGTTATAAAGCATGTTGCAGTGCATACTGGGTGCCACCAATCAAAACTCATTCATGGCTCCCATCATGCATTGCTCCATAAATAATGAGCTTATGTTCAGAGGCGATCTGTTTGTCACCATTGCTGAGATTCATACACTAAATATTGATGTCTGTCTGTGCATGCATACTGTCACAGTCCTTCGTCTGCACCATCCTGTCTGCGTCTCCAGCACTTCCCATGATCCTCTCGTCTGCACACCTGAACTCACTCCCTCATCAGCCTCCCGTTCAGCGTCCTGTTCATCTGTTTCACCTGTCTTCACCTCATTATGTCTGATTCCTGCTTGTATTTAGTTCCCTCTGTTTCATTCTGTCCTTGTCGGTCAATGTTTGATGTTACCCTGTGTACCCCGTCTTCCTGCCTGTATTGGAATTAAAATATATAATCTTCGTTTGAATTTTGGACTCTGCCTGTCCTTCTGCCTGCAACACACCGTGACAGATTGACCAACCCCCCCCAAAAAATATGGAATTTGCAGCAGTAGCACTGCTCTGCTTGGAGCAAGGAGATCGTTCCTTGGAGGACCATCTGGAGGATTTCCTCAACCTCGTCCCCTCTACCACCTTCCCGGACGACAGCCTCTGCAGCTTTTTATATGCTGGCCTCAACACCGCCACCAGAGAGCAGTTGTCCGGGGAGGGTCCCCTGTTGAGCTTCGCGGCTTATGTGGAGTGGGTGCTGGTATGCTGTGGCTCATCTTTCACCGTCGATGACGTCACCAGCCCCACTAAAACACCTGAGCCCTCCTCTCCGCTGGTTCCCCCCAGCCCCGCCGAGCCCGAGCTCTCTTCTCTGCTGGTCCCGCCCAGCCTCACCGAGCCCGAGCTCTCTCCTCCGCTGGTCCCGCCCAGCCTCGCCGAGCCCGGGCTCTCTCCTCCGCTGGTCCCATCCAGCCTCGCCGAGCCCGAGCTCTCTTCTTCGCTGGTCCCGTCCAGCCCCACCCAGCCCGCTCCAGAGACCGTCCAGCCCGCGCCAGAGACCGTCCAGCCCGCGCCAGAGACCGTCCAGCCAGCGCCAGAGACCGTCCTGCCAGCGCCAGAGACCGTCCAGCCAGCGCCAGAGATCGTCCAGCCAGCGCCAGAGATCGTCCAGCCTGCCACAGAGACCAGGATCCCACCCAGCCTCCCTCTCCCACCTCCTCCCGTCATGCATCCGTCAGCCCCTCCGTCTGCCAGCTCCCCTGACCCAGCTGGGTCGTTGGATCCCCGGCCTTCGCCTCACACCTCCTCCATCTGGACACTTCCTCGGCCCCCGGTCCCATTGGCTCCCCCGTGGCTCCTACCTCCCGCAGCTCCTCCTTGGCCCCTCAGTCCACCACCTCGGCCAGGCTCCTTCGACCCTCCGGATTCCCTGCGCTCCCTAGTCATCCTCCCTTCACCTTTGGACTTCCTTCCCTTGGCTCCGCCCTGTCATGTCACCCCCCCGGTTCTGTCGGACTCCTCATCCCCTCCAGTCACCCATCGGCCCTCACTCCCTCTGCCCTCACCATGTCCCTCTGTGCCCGTGTCGTCACTTCAGTCACCAGAGCCTGCGGTGTCCCCATGGTCCCTCGGTCCCTCCTCAGCATCCAATGTCGTCTGTCCCTCAGCTTCACCCTGGTCTCCTCTCCCATCTGCTCCGCACCTGTCAGTCGGCCCCCTGGTGTTGTCAGGCCCGTCTCCTTCGGCTCCACCAGGGGTCCTCCCTCCATCTGCTCCGCCCTGGTCTCGCCCTCCATCTGCTCCACCCTGGGGACGCCCTCAGCCTGCTCCGCCCTGGCCACGCCCTCAGCCTGCTCCGCCCTGGCCACGCCCCGCCCAGCCCCCAGTTACAGTCCTTCGTCTGCACCATCCTGTCTGCGTCTCCAGCACTTCCCATGATCCTCTCGTCTGCACACCTGAACTCACTCCCTCATCAGCCTCCCGTTCAGCGTCCTGTTCATCTGTTTCACCTGTCTTCACCTCATTATGTCTGATTCCTGCTTGTATTTAGTTCCCTCTGTTTCATTCTGTCCTTGTCGGTCAATGTTTGATGTTACCCTGTGTACCCCGTCTTCCTGCCTGTATTGGAATTAAAATATATAATCTTCGTTTGAATTTTGGACTCTGCCTGTCCTTCTGCCTGCAACACACCGTGACACATACAAGTTTTTTATTTAATAATTTGGATTTCTTTGAAAGATAAACTTAACTCAGAAATTTGCTTCTGTATGAGTTCAGTGATTCAGGTCAAATGATTGTGATATAATGATTACATTAAAACAAAACCAACATCTATAGAACAAATTTTCTAGTTGATTATCTGTCTGTTATAGCTCAGACAAAGCAGCCAGACAAAATATAAAGTTAATAAGATAGGGGTCAAGAGCCCAACTAAAACAAACACACATCTCCATAATGGTGACTTTAAATTCCGGTTTTCTCCTTCAGTGATTCTGCTTATCATCATCAGGTGTCTTCAATAATGCTCAATCATCACTCAATTTTTCACTTAATTATCTCATTAACTTTAACACTGCTTCGGTGTTCATTTAACACTCAGCTCAGAGTTTGATTGGATAGCTTAAAATGACTTCCATGATGTTGAATTTACATTAACAAATTATGTTTGTTTAACGAAACCAAGTTATGTGGAACCGGTGGAACCTGTTTACAAAAAACAGGTTAAGTAAAGCCAACACATTCTTTTTTTGAGTGTTCCTCATTCCTGGTGAAGGAGAGTCACTTTACTGCTGTGTTTATGTGCCGTAGTGGAGTCAAACACATTGTAAATACGAGTTCTGTCATGAGGAGGGAGGCGAATCCAGGTGCAGACGGGATGCAGTGACACAAAGTTTATTATAAACAGAAAATAAAAGCCACAAGGGGGCAAAACATGAACAGCAAAAGAAAAGGCAACACAAGACTAGAACTGATGAAAAACTAGACTAGAACTAACAGTAAACAGGACTTTCTGTTATGTTTAAGTTCAGGTAATTAAGACAAGAAAGTTTCTCACTTCTTTAAGGTTTATTCAAACCCACAAACAATCCACACTGCCAAGCAGTTACATGATTGAACAGCAGGTGCACTGACACAGAGCCTGTCTAACGGAGAGCCTTGGCACTTCCTATTAGCCCCGTCGTGTATCATCTTGGTTACAGTTCCATTAGAATTCCACCGGAGGTGATCGCGGGCGAGTGCAGAATGAATGGGAGTCTATGGGGCTAAACGGCTAAATGTGTCTCTTTCACCTGCTTGTCGTTAAATCAAAATAGATTTTATTGTTGATTCCGCAAGTTTAATATAGATTATAGGCCAAAATTCTAATGAACGAGTACTTATGTCCTTTTGATTTCTTACAGGTTAGGCTGTTGTTGGCCGGAACACGCTAGCATTCTGCTATTGTGTGACGTCATCACATTTTTGAACGGATTTTTAGAACAGATAAGTGAACTTAAAAATGCAATTTTCATCTGAGTGTATTTTCTTAGCCCTCCCTTTTGAATGCAACTTTCAAATTACTTGACAAAAAATTACATCTTGAGAAAAGTGGATTTCTGGGGGTTAAACCCCATTGACTCCCATTCATTCTGCACTCGACCGCGAGCACCCCCGCATGGACAGAGTGTCACGGTTGGTAAATCCTATGTCTCATTCATGTCTCGTGTTTCTGTTGTTGTATGTGTGTGTGTGCTTATTAGAGGGGCGTGGCCGCTCATCAGAGCTCATTCAGTAATCACTCATCACCATCTGCAGTCTATCATCACGGTCTATTTAATCTCACCCATTTCTCATCTCCATTGTCAGATCGTTGTTTGTGATGTCCGGTGTCAGATCCCTCTGCGTTCCAGTATCCTTCGTTGTTCCTGTCTGTTTCCCCGTGGATGTTCTGGATTGTCTGTTGATCGTCACCTCACTTCACCTGCACTTGTTCATCTGACCATCAAGTCCCTGCGCCGCTACCCTGCTGGTCTGTGGACCGTGTGCTGAGTTCTCCTGCTTGTCCGTGGACAGTGTACTGAGCTTCATACTGCTTGTCTGTGGACAGTGTACTGAGTTTCTAATAAACATTGTTACTTGCTATTGCTTCCGAAGTCTTTACGTAACACAGAGACGCGTTACTGCAGGCAGTCCAGAACCCGGAAGTAACCAGCCAGTGCCAATAGGGGATTATCACGCTGATACGTACTTACGGAAGTATGGAAGAACCTTCAAACTTGAGATGCAATCCATTAATTAAAGCTGCAAGCAGCATTTATCGGGGTTCAAGCAGTTAAGGCCTTTACGGCCTTTAAGCACCAAAGCATCAAAATACATTGTCTTATGTAGCAAGCATTTAACCACTGAGATCATAGATGAAATAGACCATGTTTCCACATTTCAGGGTGATTTTTCATGATTTACCATGTTCCAGTATGACCATGAATCTAGCATGATTTACCATGGTGTCCATTGATTTACCATGTTCTAGCATGATTTATCATGATTTACCATGTTCCAATATGATTTACCACAGTTTACCATGATTTACCATGCACTAGGATGGTGTATAATATATGCTTACACACACACACACACACACACACACACACACACACACACACACACACACACACACACACATATACAGAAGAAGAAGATAGTCAGAAAAGAAAAAGCACAGAGTAAATATTTTTGTATTTTACTTTTCCTTAATTTCATAAGCATTATTTTCAGCTAGAAAGAATTATTAACAACTTTATCAACTGTTGTGAAAGTCATTTATTTCTTCTAGAGTTCATAATTTCAATCCCTTGTGACCCAATATCTGAAATCTCAGAAAGTGCTTCTTCATCCCTCATCTTCTGCATCACAATCTTCCTCACATTTTGAACTGTGATTGTTTTCCAGCATTATTTTCTCCACTACTAATGTCATTTCCACATCTTCACTCCTTACATTGTTCACAACCAGTTCTGTTATTTCCTTCAAAACCACACGATCCTCAATCTGTTCATTTAGTAATGAACCTGTGTTTGATTATTTCAACTGAGAGATACTTTTGTTAGAAATAATAACAAATAATTTATGTAACAATAAAAAAATTAAAGATTTTAATCAAAACAGTTACAGTTTGAGAGAAGGACACACACACACACACACACACACACACACTGTTCTTACTGTCTCTAGGAGGATTTGTTACAAACATTTATTCTGATTTATTTCAGTGAAGTTCATCAGTATTAATGTAATGAAGAGGAAATAAGAGTCTCTATAACATCTCACTGTTACTGGTTTATCGTGCGGCTCAAAGTATTATGGGTAAAATCTCTCTATATCTGTTCTGAAACATCAACACAGTTTCACTGATGATTTATAACCAACCCCAAACCCAGGATAGAGCGGCTGAGTGAATGTGGTCTGGACTGTGTGGATGAGGCTCATTGTGTCAGAGACGCTGTAGAAGGACAGAGTTCCTGCACTGTGATCCACACACACTCCTATTCTTCTGCTGACGGACTTTACAGGGAGATCAGTGTGTATGTTATTGTGTATGAATGTGTAACTGGAGGAAGTGCAGGACAAACTCCAGGACTGATCATTACATCCAAACACACACTCACTACCCTCTCCCTTCCTGCTGATGCTCTTATATGACACTGATATACACACACCATTATCTCCACTCCACTCAATCTCCCAGTAACAGCGTCCACACACACTCTCTCTACACAACACCTGCCACCACTGATCAAATCTGTCTGGATGATCAGGATACGGCTGCTCTGTGTCAGTGTCAGTAATAACTCTGTTCCTCTCAGACAGACGGAGGCGTTTATGCACTGTGTTCAGATCCAGAGTGAGCTGATGGGAATCTGATGGAGAGAAAACACATCAGAAACAGGAATTATGAATCTGTCTGATCTTTTAATGTCTCTAAACTCTTCATGACTCAATGTTCAATGTATCATCAGTGTCTCAGTACAGATGATCAGATATCCTGATCAAATCCTCATTTACATGATCAATTATAAAACTCTTCTATCATGATTTATTTCTCCTTCTACAGGAAGAACATGAACACACTCAGTGAGTTTTCCTGCTTGTTTTCTAGTGACTCACATTGTAGGAAGTCGTTCCTGGTCTTGGGATTCATGTTGGTGAAAGTGACTGTGGAAATAAACAGACATGAACAGTGTGAAGAGAAATGACAAGATCAAATACATTCATTTCTAATATAATGCTGTATGATATTAGATGATGGACTCATTTCTGAGAGCTGATGAATAATCTCCAGGGGCTTCATTTATAAAACACACCGGATTGATCCGTTCATCCGATTGTTCAGATTTGGGCTCTTTCTCACACGTGTGTATAAAGGAGGCGCAGGACTTTACCTCCGTCTGAGATCTTCTTGATCTCCTCTTTGCAGAAATCCTCCAGTTTGTCTCTCAGCTGACGGACAGATTCTCTCACGCCATCAAAAGAGGAGAGAGAACCGAAGGGAACGTCGGGTTCGTCTGTAGATTCAGGAGGAGCTGAGAGAGACTGGAAACTCTACAGAAAACACAAATCAAAACTCATCATCTCCACACTTCAGCCAATAACCTGCACTATATCAGATCTGTGCGGCTCTTGTAGACTTGACTTCTCTTCAGTGACTCGCTTCAATCCAGCACTTTCACACAATCAGCTCATTTTTAATGGTCCATTTCCCAGGGCTTTGTAAGTGCGTCTCTTTAAACAGAAGATGATCAGATGAGCGTCTGACTGATGATTATATGATAACACAACACTCGACTGAATCTGACTGAATTCCTGACAACATCTCAGTCAACGGCTCATTCTGCTCTCATCAAATGTTTCTCTGTCATAGCAGGATCTTGCTCAAGTCCACTATGATCCTGTTCTCCTAGATCTCTGTTACCTGCAGGAACTGGATGTGATCTTGTGTGTGTGAAAGCTGCTCCAGCTCAGCGTCTCTCCTCCTCAGATCATTGATCTCCTGCTCCAGTCGCTCCAGTCGTCCTTCAGCTCGACTCACTGCAGTCTTTTCCTGATCTCTGATCCGCTGTGTCGCCTCAGAGCGGCTTCTCTCAATGGAGCGGATGATCTCAGTGAAGATCTTCTCACTGTCCTCCACTGCTGTGTGTGCAGAGCGCTGTTACACACACATCACAATCACACAGTGAGTTCAGCGAGTTCAAACTGAGACGTCTCACACTTCTCTTCTTCTCCAGACTCACCTTATGAGACTTCACATCCTCTCTCAGCTGATGAAGATCTTTCTGTCTCTGCTGGATTCTCTGACGGATCTTCATCTGCGTCTCCTTCAGCTGTTTCTGGAGGACAAACCAATGACAGCGAATGACTCATAAAACTACTATCATACAAACATTAAAGTTACATGAATCCAGAATTGCTGGAGGTTAAAGATCTTGCATGGTAAGTTTTTACTGTCTGGTTCAAACCACAGATTCATGGTTTCCTGAAATTAATGTCAGCAGTATTTCATCAGTAACTAGTTTTATATCATTAGTATCATCATTTACTCTTCCTCAAGTCGCTCCAAACCTGTGTGACTTTCTCTCTATTGTGAGACACAACAGAAGATATTTAGAAGAATATCTCAACTATTTAAAATATGGTGACACGTCAATAACATCAATCCTCATTGGTTCTTCACGTCACAGTCACTAAACATCATGATGTCATGACACAAACACCAGTGAAGTTTGATGTTTCTGATGTCATCATATTTGATTTGGGCTCCACATACATGAGTTTATCAATGATTTCATTTGATTTGATTTGTGAATAAAAAATGGCTCTTTTAAAATGAGCATATTTTAAAAAGTGCACTTATTTTGGAAATGATAAATTTGAAAAGAATATAATTGTGAAATAATTGTGAAATGAATGTAATGTTTGAACATAATTGCACTTAATTGGTTTTAAATAAATATGTATTATTGTTAAATTGTTAATATAAAGCAATTAGCTGAACTTAAGAGTGACATTTCAGCCCATTCTCATTCCAAGGCGTCATATACGACACTTTTGACAAAGCGTAGACATCCAACACACATGGCACACTTTAGCGTCAATATGAGACACAGATATATATGAGCCAGAAGGCGCCTCCTAGTGGTCTAATCCTAACCCTACCCCAGACCTAAACCAACCCATAACCAAAGCATGTTAAGGGTGCCATGTGCGTTGGATGTCTATGCATTGGCAAAAGCGTTGTATATGAAGCCTTGGGATGAGAATGCGTTGGACATTTTGACCCACTTAAAGGGATACTCCACCGTTTTCTCATATTAAACTATGTTATTCACTTAACTAAGACGAGTTGATACATACCTCTGTCGTCTCAGTGCGTGTGCTCAATCGCGCCGGCGCGCGAGGCACTTTGATAGCTCTTTACCAGTTCATTCAATATGGGCCAAGCAGAGAAGCGACCAAACACCTCCACGTTTTCCCTATTTAACCCCCTGAGCCCGACGGCGTCGTCGACGATGCCACACGTCACCTCCGATAAATGTTTACATAACTCGATGACAGATTTATCGATTTTCTTACCGTTTTTTCCAGCAGAAAGCTAACGAGCTAGCCATCACGGGGGTGTCTTTCGGGTCTTTCTAGCCTTTACAGAAGGTTTTCTATCCAGCCTGGAACTTGTGCTTCCTTTCAGAGGTTTTCAGCAATACATCCAAACGCTTTATGTCAAACTTTGATAATCTTGAAGCCCATAATTCATAAATATTCGGTCATTTTTGCCGCTAGCTTGATGCTAGCGGACATCCTGGATATCACGTGATGTTTTCACGTGATGGTTTTTGACCAATTACAGGCTGATCCGTTGTAAACATTGGTGTGCGTCATTACGCATGAACCAAGCGCTGATATAGTGTAGAGAGATAGAGAGACTCACGGAGACGCGCGATTCACAGAGAAACACAGCGAAATGGACGTAAATAAAGCGCTGGTCTATTTTGGTGCATTGCAGGATGAAGGATTTTCAGGAGAACAGAGCTTTTTGACAGATGAGGAACTAGATTACCAGGATAGACCCAGCTGAAGTGCCATTTATTTATTTACTGTAAAAAAGTATTATAGTAGTATAAATGTATTATAAAAGAATAAAAAGAACATAATAAATAAAAGAATAAATAAAATAGAAATGCAAAACCTGTGATGTGGCCCTCTGTGTGATTACTGTTTTGAGGCTTGGCACCAGTGAATTTCATGAGGCCCCAAACGCCTGGACTTCTTTTGGAAAAATGTCAATATTTTTTGTTCTGTACAAGTTATAATGTTTATTCCTGTGCTCCAGGACTCCAAAGACATGAACAAACTATTTTCCAGAGGAAAATTGCTTAGCTTTTATTTATTTGTGTGTGATTTCCATAAATAATTGAGTGATTCCATTTCCGATTTATTTTTTCATTTGTCTTTATGGTCCCATAACTTATTTTACATTCAGGTGACATCAATGTAACACAAATATGCTGAAAGTTCAATTTGTCCTGAAAAAAAAAGAGGTGTGTCAATTGTCTGTGCACCAAAGGGTTGATATTTTACAAGCTTTTTTAGTAAATGACACCAGACGGAAAATTTATTGTAAAAATACCCTTAGGTCTCAGAGGGTTAAATACAGTTACACGAGTAGAGTAACTCGACCAAGGACGGTGACGCAAAATAAAATATTGCTCTTTTCTAAGCGTGTAAAATGGATAACAATATTGTATGGTGGAATACCAGAGCAAGTGCTTTGGAGCACTTTGACTCGGCGCATATATATCGATGGACGAGTGATGATATAACTACGCTGAGTCAACGTGCTCCCTGTGGTAGCACTTGCTGTGGTATTCTCTATATACTCTCTTTAAGGACACTTACAGTAAGTGGCCTTTCATTTCATTAATATTATATTATATGCAAGTACATTTTTCTAACATTACTTTTTCTAACTAGTTTTTCAGAAGTACCCTACAATTATTTGCAGTTCCTTTTTCAACCACTAGTTATTCGATTACTCTTATGCTTTTTTTCCTTTTTGGAGCTTGAAACTTTTGTATCTCACTGACTTTCAATGTGTAAACGAAAATATATGAGAAATTCTTCAAATACCATATTTTATATTCCACAGAAGAAACTCAGTCAAACCGGTTTGGACCAACATGAGTAAATGAGTGAGTAAATAAAGACACTTTCATTTCTGCGTGATCAGTCTCTCTCAGTTCATACCTGTTTCTCTGTCCTCTGTGCTGCAGTTGATACAGTGTTGTGGTTTTTATGTTCACTCTCTTTACACCACACACAGATGCACTGTTGATCAGTGATACAGAACATTTCTAGCTCTTTATCATGTTTACGGCAGATCATGTCCTGCAGTCGTCCAGTGGCATCAATCACTTTGTGTGGTTTACGAGAGTGATATTCCTCATGACGATCAAAATGAGTTTGACAGTAAGACTCCTGACACACCAGACAGGACTTGACGGCTTTGTGTTTTCTTCCAGTACAGACGTCACACTCCACGTCTCCAGCTCCAGCGTAACAGTCAGCAGGAAGTTTAGTCTTCTTCAGTTTCTCCACCAGTTCAGCCAGAATGGTGTTTTTAGCTAAAGCAGGTCTTGGACTGAAGGTCTGTCTGCACTGAGGGCAGCTGTAGACGCTCTTCTCATCCTCCTGATCCCAGCAGTCTGTAATACAGATCTTACAGTAACTGTGTCCACACTGGATAGTCACTGGATCCTTCAGGAGATCCAGACACACTGGACATGGAACTCATTCTGATCCACTGAAATTCTAGCTTCAGCCATTTTACTGGATACAGGGACACAAACACACAACAACTCAATACTTCAGTTTCTGTTTCTCTGAACTGAGGAGTTGAAATGGTTTCCTGCTTGTGTGTTTGAGTGACGTGTGTAAAACAGGAGTGTATGTAAAGCAGCTTCCTCATTCCTGGTCAAATGAGTCACTTTACTGCTGTGTTTATGTGCTCTAATGGAGTCAAGCACATCTCAAAACATAATGACAAGCACTGTTAACCCTTGCTGTAAAAAAAGTGACACTATCATACCATTTTCCATTATAACAGTAATATACCACAGAAAACGTCTCGGGTTATGACTATAACCCTTGTTCCCTGAGAAGGGAACGAGACACTGCGTCGATAAAATCGACTCTTTGGGGACGCTCCCTAAGCGTGCGCCTCTGAAGTATGAATGAAACTAATCCAATCCTGATTGGTGTTGCGTCGTGACGTAACATGTGACGGCATACCCGGAAGTATAAAAGTGACGCTGTCACAACACACACTAGCCTCGCGATGAAGCAAGACGCTCAAGGGTCTGAAAAGGGGGCGTGGCAACACGACGCAGTGTCTCGTTCCCTTCTCAGGGAACAAGGGTTATAGTCATAACCCGAGACGTTCCCTATCGAGGGAACTCAACACTGCGTCGATAAAATCGACTCTTTGGGGAACGAGTACCCACTAGGCCACGCACCGAACAGACCCGCCCCAGAGTGAAACTGATTAGGCACTCAGCAAGGGCCGAGTACGTGTGCACCGGGCGTATTGGGAAGGTTGAGACTATAAACCTGATGAAAGTATGTGGAGTAGCCCAGCCGGCTGCCTCACAAATCTCCTGCAGAGGTACTCCCGACAGAAGGGCCCTAGAGGAAGCCATGCCTCTAGTCGAGTGAGCCCTTAAGGCCAAAGGTGAAGGAACCCCACGCACCTTGTAAGCCTCAGTAATAGCCTGGACAATCCAGTTACTTATAGTTTGTTTGGTCGCCGGGAGCCCCCTCTTAGGTGACCCAAAGCATACTAACAACTGGTCAGATCTTCTCCAAGAAGCAGACTTTTCCAAGTATACACTCAAAGCTCTGACGGGGCAGAGCAAGTGAAGCCTCTCTTCTTCCGCCGACACATGAGGTGGAGGATGGAATGCCTGAAGGACTACAGAGCGAGCCGTACTCGAAGGAACTTTAGGCACGTAGCCCGGACTCGGGTGCAAAAAGGCCTTTACTTTGCCAGGGGCAAACTCCAAGCAAGCTGGCGTTACCGCCAGGGCCTGGAGATCTCCCACCCTCTTAAGAGAGGTAATTGCTAAGAGAAAGACCATTTTCAGCGTTAAGTCCTTAGGCGAAGCCGACTCTAAAGGTTCGAAGGGAGCGAGGGACAACCCTTCCAGAACTATTGCCAGATCCCAGGCAGGCACCCTGGACCTGATCGCCGGCCTCATCCTCCAAGCACCACGGAGAAACCTAATGACCAATTGGTGCCTCCCCAGAGGTCCACCATCTACTGGCGCGTGGAAAGCCGAAACGGCAGCCACGTACACCTTAAGAGTGGACGGGGAGAGACCCGCAGAGAAACGATCCTGAAGGAATTCCAGAACTGAAGCCACTGGGCAGTTTACTGGATCCAACCTTCGTTCTCCACACCAAAGTGTGAAACACCTTCCACTTGAGGCCATATAATCTCCTGGTAGATGGGGCCCTAGAGCTAAGTATGGTTTTCAACCACCTCAGCTGATAAGCCAGCATTTAGGTACTGAACCCCCTCAGAGGCCAGACCCACAGCTTCCACAACTCTGGGCGAGGGTGGAAGATTGTGCCCTCCGCCTGAGACAATAGATCCCTCCTCAGAGGAATCGGCCATGGCGGAGCTATAAGGAGTGATATTATATCCGAGAACCATACTCGTGTCGGCCATCTCGGGGCAACCAGAAGTAGACTGATGCCCTCTTGACGGACCCTCTCCAGGACCCCTGGGAGCAGAGCGATCGGGGGGGAAGCATACAGGCGAAGCCTCGGCCAAGCCTGTACCATGGCATCCAACCCCAGCGGGGCTGGATGTGAGAGGGAGAACCAAAGTGGACAGTGGGACGTCTCTCGAGACGCAAACAGATCCACTTCCATCGGTCCGAACCTCTCCCATATCGACTTCACCACATCGGATGAAGTCTCTCATTCCCGGGCCTCAGCCCCTGCCTCGACAGGATGTCTGCCCCCGATTCTGAACCCCTGGGATATACATTGCCCTTATTGACAATATCTTTCCCTGGGACCAAAGGATAATCTGATGCGCCAGTTTGCACAGAGGGCGCGATCTGAGTCCCCCCTGTCGGTTCAGATAGGCCACCACTGACGTATTGTCCGTCCGTATAAGGACGTGGCGACCCTCGATGTCTGGGAGGAAGCTCCTCAAAGCCTTGAATACCGCCATCATCGCCAGGCAATTTATATGCCAAGTGCGATGATGGTCCTGCCACAGACCCCTAGTAAAGCGGCCGTCCATGACCGCGCCCCAGCCCGTAAGGGAGGCGTCTGTCGAAACGGTTTCCCGGCGACATGACACCCCCAACACTGGCCCTTGGGATAGGAACCAAGGCTTCTTCCATATTTGCAGAGACTGAAGGCACTTGCGCGTTACTCTGATCATACGGAACGGATTTCCTTTGGGTG
>NW_024121699.1:4082837-4120347 GCF_016745375.1 Pimephales promelas | reverse complement strand
CAGTGTGGATTGTTTGTGGATTTGAATAAACCTTAAAGAAGAGAGAAACTTTCTTGTCTTGATTACAGAAAGTCCCTGTTTACTGTTAGTTCTAGTCTAGTTTTTCATCAGTTCTAGTCTAGTCCTTGCCTTTTCTTTTCCTGTTCATGTTTTGCCCCCTCATGGGTTTGTTTTCTGCTTATAATAAACTGTCACTGCATCCCGTCTGGCTGGATACACCTCCCTCCTCATTACAGAACTCGTCTATTAATGTGTTTGACTCCACTAGAGCACATAAACGCAGCAGTAAAGTGACTCTCATTGACCAGGAAATGAGGAAGCTGCTTTACACACACCCCTGTTTTACACACGTCACTCAAACACACAAGCAGGAAACCATTTCAACTCCTCAGTTCAGAGAAACAAAAACTGAAGTATTGTTGAGCTTGTTGTGTGTTTGTGTCTCTGTATCCAGTAAAATGGCAGAAGCTAGAATTTCTCAGGATGAGTTCATGTGTTCAGTGTGTCTGGATCTCCTGAAGGATCCAGTGACTATCCACTGTGGACACAGTTACTGTAAGATCTGTATTACAGACTGCTGGGATCAGGAGGATGAGAAGAGCGTCTACAGCTGCCCTCAGTGCAGACAGACCTTCAGTCCAAGACCTGCTTTAGGGAAAACACCATTCTGGCTGAACTGGTGGAGAAACTGAAGAAGACTAAACTTCCTGCTGACTGTTACGCTGGAGCTGGAGACGTGGAGTGTGACGTCTGTACTGGAAGAAAACACAAAGCCGTCAAGTCCTGTCTGGTGTGTCAGGAGTCTTACTGTCAAACTCATTTTGACCGTCACGAGGAATTTCCCTCTCGTAAACCACACAAAGTGATTGATGCCACTGGACGACTGCAGGACATGATCTGCCGTAAACATGATAAAGAGCTAGAAATGTTCTGTATCACTGATCAACAGTGCATCTGTGTGTGGTGTAAAGAGAGTGAACATAAAAACCACAACACTGTATCAACTGCAGCACAGAGGACAGAGAAACAGGTATGAACTGAGAGAGATTGATCACGCAGAAATGAAAGTGTCTTTATTTACTCACTCGTTTACTCATGTTGGTCCAAACCGGTTTGATAAATTGGAATATTAGTTGTTATATTTATTGGATAATTGGAATATCGGTTGTTTCTAATTTGGAATATAAAAGATGATATTTTGAAGAATGTCTCCTCTATTTTAGTCTGTATATTGAAAGTCAGTGAGATACAAAAGTTTCAAGCTCCAAAAAAGGAGAAAAATTAATAATCTAAACAACTAGTGGTTAAAAAAAAACAAGTGTGGTCCAAATTAAAAGTATTTTTAAAAAAAACTGTACTTACAGATAATATAATATTAAATTAAATGAAAGGCCACTTAAGTTCACTGTGCACTTAAAGAGAGTCAATGTTCATAACTGTTTCATAAGTAAACTTTATAAAGTACATTTTTTATAATATAAAGTTTAAAGTTTTAGTTAAGATTTTTTTAAGTACATTTTAATAATATATAATATTTCAATTTAACTCAATAGAATTATGAAATACATTGTATACTTAAAATACTATTTAAGTGGGTCAAAATGTCACTCTTAAGTTCACTTAATTGCTTTATATTTAAATGTAAAGATTTAAAAATAAATTGGTCTATCTAGTAGCAATTAACATGCAATTACGTATTATTTCTGAAAAAATTACGTTCAGTTCACACTTATTTCTCCATTATATTAGTATTGTTTCCAAAATAAGTAAACCTTTAAAAAATATTTTAAAAGGGACAAAATTTTATTCACAAATTATTGTTATGACATCATGATGTTTAGTCATGTGACTGTACCAATGAGGTTTGATGTTATTGGCGTGTCACCATATTTTAAACAGTTGAGACATTCTTCAAAATATCTTTTGTTGAAGAGTAAATGATGATACTAATGATACAAAACTAGTTACTGATGAAATAATGTTGACATTTCAGTTGTCATTTGCTGTCATTGGTTTGTCCTCCAGAAACAGCTGAAGGAGACGCAGATGAAGATCCGTCAGAGAATCCAGCAGAGACAGAAAGATCTTCATCAGCTGAGAGAGGATGTGAAGTCTCATAAGGTGAGTCTGGAGAAGAAGAGAAGTGTGAGACGTCTCAGTTTGGACTCACTGAACTGTGTGATTGTGATGTGTGTGTAACAGCGCTCTGCACACACAGCAGTGGAGGACAGTGAGAAGATCTTCACTGAGATCATCCGCTCCATTGAGAGAAGCCGCTCTGAGGCGACACAGCGGATCAGAGATCAGGAAAAGACTGCAGTGATTCGAGCTGAAGGACGACTGGAGCGACTGGAGCAGGAGATCAATGATCTGAGGAGGAGAGACGCTGAGCTGGAGCAGCTTTCACACACACAAGATCACATCCAGTTCCTGCAGGTAACAGAGATCTAGGAGAACAGGATCATAGTGGACTTGAGCAAGATCCTGCTATGACAGAGAAACATTTGATGAGAGCAGAATGAGCCGTTGACTGAGATGTTGTCAGGAATTCAGTCAGATTCAGTCGAGTGTTGTGTTATCATATAATCATCAGTCAGACGCTCATCTGATCATCTTCTGTTTAAAGAGACGCACTTACAAAGCCCTGGGAAATGGACCATTAAAAATGAGCTGATTGTGTGAAAGTGCTGGATTGAAGCGAGTCACTGAAGAGAAGTCAAGTCTCCAAGAGCCGCACAGATCTGATATAGTGCAGGTTATTGGCTGAAGTGTGGAGATGATGAGTTTTGATTTGTGTTTTCTGTAGAGTTTCCAGTCTCTCTCAGCTCCTCCTGAATCTACAGACGAACCCGACGTTCCCTTCGGTTCTCTCTCCTCTTTTGATGGCGTGAGAGAATCTGTCCGTCAGCTGAGAGACAAACTGGAGGATTTCTGCAAAGAGGAGATCAAGAAGATCTCAGACGGAGGTAAAGTCCTGCGCCTCCTTTATACACACGTGTGAGAAAGAGCCCAAATCTGAACAATCGGATGAACGGATCAATCCGATGTGTGTGTTTTATAAATGAAGCCCCTGGAGATTATTCATCAGCTCTCAGAAATGAGTCCATCATCTAATATCATACAGCATTATATTAGAAATGTCTCAGAAATGAATGTATTTGATCTTGTCATTTCTCTTCACACTGTTCATGTCTGTTTATTTCCACAGTCACTTTCACCAACATGAATCCCAAGACCAGGAACGACTTCCTACAATGTGAGTCACTAGAAAACAAGCAGAAAAACTCACTGAGTGTGTTCATGTTCTTCCTGTAGAAGGAGAAATAAATCATGATAGAAGAGTTTTATAATTGATCATGTAAATGAGGATTTGCTCAGGATATCTGATCATCTGTACTGAGACACTGATGATACATTGAACATTGAGTCATGAAGAGTTCAGAGACATTAAAAGATCAGACAGATTCATAATTCCTGTTTCTGATGTGTTTTCTCTCCATCAGATTCCCATCAGCTCACTCTGGATCTGAACACAGTGCATAAATACATCAGTCTGTCTAAGAGGAACAGAGTTATTACTGACACTGACACACAGCAGCCGTATCCTGATCATCCAGACAGATTTGATTATTATCTTCAGGTGTTGTGTAGAGAGAGTGTGTGTGGATGCTCTTACTGGGAGATTGAGTGGACTGGGAGTGTGTATATAACAGTGTCATATAAGAGCATCAGCAGGAAGGGAGAGGGTGATGAGTGTTGGTTTGGAGGTAATGATCAGTCCTGGAGTTTGTGCTGCTCTTCCTCCAGTTACACATTCATACACAATAAGATAGAGACTGATCTCCCTGTAAAGTCCGTCAGCAGAAGAATAGGAGTGTGTGTGGATCACAGTGCAGGAACTCTGTCCTTCTACAGCGTCTCTGACACAATGAGCCTCATCCACACAGTCCAGACCACATTCACTCAGCCGCTCTATCCTGGGTTTTGGGTTGGTTATAAATCATCAGTGAAACTGTGTTGATGTTTCAGAACAGATATAGAGAGATTTTACCCATAATACTTTGAGCTGCACGATAAACCAGTAACAGTGAGATGTTATAGAGACTCTTATTTCCTCTTCATTACATTAATACTGATGAACTTCACTGAAATAAATCAGAATAAATGTGTGTATCAAATCCTCATAGAGACAGTAAGAACTGTGTGTGTGTGTGTGTGTGTGTGTGTGTGTGTGTGTGTGTGTGTGTGTGTGTGTGTGTGTGTGTGTGTGTGTGTGTGTGGAGAGTCTGATCATCATGAGAACATGGTTAAACCTGTGTAAAATCAGTGCATGTGTGTGTAGAGTGTTGCAGAAATCATGAAGAAAATTGTAATGTGTGTGAAGACAAGTGAAATAAGTTTTGTTGTGAAAATTGTGTCTTTGTTTTAAGAACTGAATGAATGGTTTGGGAAACTGAGTGTTAGCAATTTAGAAATACACACCCAAACAACAGGACACAGTAATACACATCAGTGGCCTAGCCTATATTTATCAACATATATTTATACATATTACATAATACATACATACATACATACATATATATACTAAAACACCCTAATAAATGTGAGACTGCAGTGCTCAGTTTTGAGGGATGCTGCAAAATAATCATTGAATCTGAGCTTTCATTGTCTATAGGCACACTATTATATCAAAACCAGCAAAAGCACACTTTACAATCAAAACATTTAAAACAAAAAATACATTAGTTTTCCAGTATTTATATGTAATTATTTTTTTAGAACATCAAATTGGTTGCTTATTATATTCCGTAAAATAATGTTAAGTGTTTTTTTACTCATTTACAGTAATCAGGTTGTACAAAATATAATTTGTCCACTTTTTTAATACAATTTTGTTTACAGTTTTTTTTTCAACTGCTTGCACACGTTTTCAAAACAATGTCTCCTTTTTTCAAAACTCTACACACGATTACCAAAACTGCACACGCAAAATGCCTCATATCTCCTTCAAAATGTAACACTGCATTCAAAATGCCATAAACACATGTCAGAATGAACAATGAAGCATTTGCATAAATGGCAAACACTTCTTTCATAAAAAGTCCATTTTTGGATACACCAGTGCTCTTCTCTGGGCTGGGTCTGGCCACAATACTTCGTCGACATCACAAGATACGTTTTCTCTTGCCAAACATTGAGGGAAATATCTCCTAGCTTGGCGTATCCCTACATGCGTCCTTCACTGCCTGGAGAAGCGTCATGCGGGCATAGGGTTGGCGATCATACCCTTTCCAGCACCAGACTGAGAAGATGAATATGGGGGTGAATACGGGGGTAGGTACACAACTACAAATATTGGATGGGTGGCAAACCATTTTTGGACCAGAGCAGCCTAGTGAAAACTAACATTGTCCCATATAACCACAAATCTAGCAGGCTCCTGATCTGGATTAGGGACGAGCATTGTGTAAATTGCATCCAGAAAAGTGAGCGTATGGCCGGTGTTGTACATTGGCATTGTAAAGGAGGACCCCGTTATGAGTGATGGCTGCACACTTAGTTATATTACCCCATCATTACCAACCTCATTCAATCAATCCAGTGCAGTGAATGGATGGCTTAGGGTTGCAAATGTGTATGCAATACTATGTGTGGTAGTCAAGCTTGTTACCTTCCCTTATAATTATATGAGGATCGTAGGCTAATTGGCTGTCGCCAGGGGGATATAAAGTGCGACAGACCTGTGCGGTACGTCAACGTCATTTGTCGACGTCACTGACGCGCCGCAAACACTTTACTGTGGCTGCTTCCTGCATCAGGTGTGGACATTAGAGAGTGTTACGACCCGTAAGGTCTGTGTGTGTGTTGGGGTGGTTGTGGGTGTGTTCTTTTTCGCCTGCAGGGGAATACCCGTGTCCAGAGCCTGACGTCATGGGAAATCCCGCAGCTGGAACTGATCCGCGGAAATTAGGGAGACGAATAAAGGGAGCCAGTGAAGCGCTCTCACGCTCTCTCACTCATTTCCTTGGTGGCCCGCATCCCTCCGGCGTGAATTACTGCATGAACTACTGTGTGAGCAGCTACGTGGACAACTGTGTGAACTACTGCGTGAATTACTGCATGAACTACTGTGTGAGCAGCTACGTGGACAACTGTGTGAACTACTGCGTGAGCTGCTGTGTGAGTTTATGGTGCGGACAACGGCGGGACGTGATCCGCCAGGTGCTTGGTCTTCAATCCACTTCACACCGTGCGTCCGGTTACCTTGGTGAAGCAGCTGGAAGTCGGCGGGGTGAGCGGCCGGCGGTGGGGTTTTCCCGAGCGTGCTTTAACGCGGTGGAGAGCCGTGGGGACTGTTTGTTGTGTTGCATACCTCATTTTTGAATGCTATATTAATGAATTTATGACACCCCTCCTGTCTTTTAGATGGGAGTTTATTTCCTTCTTGTTTGAAATAAATACGTGAATCTGACACATGTTTTGGGTCATCCTTGGTTCTCCCACCTGGAATAAATATTTATTTTGTTCGTCCTATCCCTAGACATACCTGGGACGTAACAAAAGTGGGGGCTCGTCCAGGATATGTTATTTCTGGAGCACCAGGATGCTTAATTCATGTTTCAGGTTGGATGTATTGCTGTTTATGGTAATGTAATGATTGATGTTAATCCCGAGTAAAATATATTGACTGCTTCCTCAGCTTAGTGCAGGGTAGTGTCCAGCTGGGCTTGAGAAGCCTTTCCATCGGGCACTAGTTTATTATTTTTCCTTTGTTATTTTTGGAGGCGAATCCTGGGCGGAGACTGCGTTCTCCAAAGGGGGCTGGCGTTTCAGGGTTTCGACCGCTGATGTACTGCCTGTAAGTCGCCTCGAGCCCGGCAAGCCTCTGAAGATAGATAGGTAAGTTTTGGTGAGGCAGGTGCTGAGGAAGTTCGTTCTGTGGAGGGAAGTTGTGAGTTTGTAAACAGGGATCAATGTTAAACATTGGGTTTATTTTATTCAGCGTGGTGATATTGTGTGTATCTTGTGTTGTGGTCATGGCCACGTTTGACTTAAATGTTTTTGTGTCCCATCCAGATTTGAACCAGTTGGATAAGTGCAAGAAAACTGAGCTCCACGCCATTGCAAACCATTACGGTATTTCTGTGTCCACTTCTTTAGTAAAATCTGAATTAAAATCTCTAGTTTTAGATGGACTCGTTAAAAAAGGGGTTATCATAATGCCGGTGCCTATGGGTGGTTCTGGGCCAGAACTGAAAGAAGGGGGGGAGCCACTTGAAGATGGAACTCCTGCTGGCCGGCAGGCAATACCGACAAGGAAGCCTATAACGATACCGCAGTTTTTGCCGTTCTCAGTTGAGTCATCTCCTGGCTCTAAGCAGGATAGCCGATTAAAAGTCCGTTTGTTGCGGCTTCAGATGGAGAAGGAAGAAAAAGAGAGAGATTTCGAACTCCACAGGGAGCTGGAACTTAGGAAACTAGAGGCAGATACAGCTTTTAAAATGAGACAATTGGAGTTACAAACCACAGCAGACGCTGCTCGTCCTGTGCCCGCTGCTGATAAAATATCTCCTCAGTCGGCCGGTGATTATGATGTGAGTAAATATATTTCACTGGTGCCTGTGTTTCGTGAGGCTGAAGTGGAGACCTATTTTGGGGCATTTGAGCGTGTTGCTGGTGCCCTACGTTGGCCTAAGGAGGTGTGGGCCATCTTACTCCAGTGTAAATTGACCGGTAAAGCCCAGGAAGCGTGTGCAGCCTTGTCTGTAGAGGACGGCCTGAATTATGATCGAGTTAAAAATGCCATTCTGAGAGCTTACGAGTTAGTGCCGGAAGCCTACCGACAGCGGTTTCGCGGTCTACGGAAAAGTCCCGATCAAACCTTTACAGATTTTGCTCGCGAAAAGGGGGTTCTTTTTGATCGATGGTGCGCATCGTGTAAAGCAGATGATGTGGCTGCTATACGTGAGCTAATTTTGCTCGAGGAGTTTAAAAACAGTTTACCTGAACGTACTGCGGTATATCTAGGGGAACAAAAGATAGCTTCTCTACAGCAGGCAGCCATATTCGCAGATGAGTTCGCACTTTTACATAAGTCCACCTTTACCAAACATGAGGTTTCATCACGTGGGGGATTTGAAAGTACTGAACAGCTGGTACGCAGTCCCATTGACAGTCGTCCCAAGGGGTCCCCCATTCAGAAGGCGGACAGAGTGTGTTTTTTTTGTCGCAAGGTTGGACACTTAATTGCTGACTGCAGGGCTTGGAAGGGACAGCAACCTAGTGCAAGCCAAAGTGACCGCGATTTTATCGTTACTGACTCCCACCACTCGACGTGAACTTAGGAGATTTCTGGGTATGGGGGGATATTATAGGTGTTTCTGCCAAAACTTTTCGGTGGTAGTTGCTCCACTCACCAGATTGTGTAGTCCTTTGGTACCATTTGTTTGGGATGATGGGTGTGATCGGGCTTTTGAAGCTGCCAAGTCTCTTCTGTGCAGTGCACCTGTACTGACAGCTCCTGACGTTTCCCAACCTTTTCTTTTAGAAGTTGATGCTAGTGCTACCGGGGCTGGGGCGGTGCTGATGCAGAGAGGGGATGGAGACATGTGTAAACCTGTGTGTTATTTCTCAACTAAGTTCAAAAAACACCAACTGAATTATTCCACAATAGAGAAGGAGACGTTGGCCATGCTCCTGGCCCTGCAGTACTTTGAAGTCTATGTGGGCTCAAGTTTCTTGCCGGTCACTGTTTACACAGATCATAACCCTCTTGTTTTTTTAGCCCGCATGTACAACAGTAACCAACGGTTGATGCGCTGGGCCCTCCTGGCCCAAGGCTACAACCTCCATATTAAACATAAGAGAGGAGCGGATAACATCGTGGCTGATGCTTTGTCCCGTGGGTAAGGCCGTTCTCTCTCCCTGATATTATTATTAGTATTGTTTTGTTTTTGTTTTTTTTCTTTCTTTGGTAGAACTGTAATAACATGACAACGGGAAGTTAAAATTCTTGCAGTAGGTATACAAACTATTTAATAGGTTTGTTCTTATGGGTGGGGGTGTTACGACCCGTAAGGTCTGTGTGTGTGTTGGGGTGGTTGTGGGTGTGTTCTTTTTCGCCTGCAGGGGAATACCCGTGTCCAGAGCCTGACGTCATGGGAAATCCCGCAGCTGGAACTGATCCGCGGAAATTAGGGAGACGAATAAAGGGAGCCAGTGAAGCGCTCTCACGCTCTCTCACTCATTTCCTTGGTGGCCCGCATCCCTCCGGCGTGAATTACTGCATGAACTACTGTGTGAGCAGCTACGTGGACAACTGTGTGAACTACTGCGTGAATTACTGCATGAACTACTGTGTGAGCAGCTACGTGGACAACTGTGTGAACTACTGCGTGAGCTGCTGTGTGAGTTTATGGTGCGGACAACGGCGGGACGTGATCCGCCAGGTGCTTGGTCTTCAATCCACTTCACACCGTGCGTCCGGTTACCTTGGTGAAGCAGCTGGAAGTCGGCGGGGTGAGCGGCCGGCGGTGGGGTTTTCCCGAGCGTGCTTTAACGCGGTGGAGAGCCGTGGGGACTGTTTGTTGTGTTGCATACCTCATTTTTGAATGCTATATTAATGAATTTATGACACCCCTCCTGTCTTTTAGATGGGAGTTTATTTCCTTCTTGTTTGAAATAAATACGTGAATCTGACACATGTTTTGGGTCATCCTTGGTTCTCCCACCTGGAATAAATATTTATTTTGTTCGTCCTATCCCTAGACATACCTGGGACGTAACAGAGAGTAAGATCTTGATTGCCATTTCCTCTCGTAAAGTGCGAGTCAGCTGTTCCGTTTTCATGCGGACGCACTGTTGCGGTGACTACCGTTGTTGGGTGTGTGCGCTCCGATTATGCACGCATCATTCATCTTCGGTATGTCTATCAAGCGTTTACTAAGTTCCGGTGAGGTTCTATAGTAGTAATATTAAATGGTGACATTCTATTTTATTCCAGGGCTCTCCCTAAAACGTTGAAGAGCGTAAGCTGATTGTCATTGCCATCCCTCTCGTGTGATTCAAATCAACGGATTCGTTTCTCCTGTAGATCTCGCGCTGCTGTGGCTGCTAGTTGGGCGCGTTTCACGTCCTGCCCATGGATAACATTGCTGTTTTGTTTGGTTTTGTTTTGTGCTGATTTTGATTTACATTTTCTATTTTCTTTTGGTTAAGTCAGCTTTATTTACGTTTGAAAATACGTGAAACTTTTTGTTTTTTTTGCCTTTGCATATCCTGATTTATTTTTGCTTTCTATTTTGTAAGAACTTTATCTTTTTCTTTCTGGGGGTTGTTTTGCAGTGTATTTACTTTGTGTGGTTTATTTGATTTATCTTATTAATTGCAGCTTCATTATTCTTTTGTATTTTTTGTTCGTTTTCCTGCTTAGTTAATTAGAGTAACCTGATTTAGATCAGTTTGGTTTATTTTTCTGTACCCCGTTAAACCCAAGTTGCTGTATTCCTCTGTTTACTGTTGGGATCAATTTGGTTTATTTTTCCATATACTAAGACCTTATTGTTTTGTTTTTTTTGCATTTCTTTAACTCTTTTTTTTGGTTGATTTATTTGTTTAATTCATGATTTGTATTGTGTGGGAATAAGAGGCCCTGTGTATTTCTTTCTTTTCGTTAATGCTCATTTTTGTATTTTTTGTTGTTAACTACATCCAAATCAAGCAATTTCAGTGTTTTAATAATTTGGTGTGCCTGTGAGTGACTCACATTAAGATTGTTTTGTTCTTGTGCCGCAGGATCTGGGGCCAAAGGCAGGGGGGGCCGACTCTATTCCCTCAAAGTGGTGGTGGTGTGTTCACAGTGTGCCGTGTCCATCCGTGGAGTAAGGTGTGAGTGTGTGTGTTTGTGTGCACTGGTGCAAGGAATGGTTTTCTGTTATAAACAGTCTAATCCCCGATAGCCCGACCCTGCTGGTAAGCCCCAGTTAGCTGGTGTCTCTGTGGCCCTTTTCAGAGCCGAATCCTTTTGCTGAGTGATGTTTGACTGATGCCTGATTTATTTTAATGGTTGTTTTAAAATGATTCTTTAACTAAATAAAGTCAACTGCTTTGTATTGTTACCCGTGTCTCTGAGCAATTATTGATGAACGAACTTGCGTGTCCTGTTAGAGACACTAAATTCTCTGGGTGTAACTCCCTGAGTGGCGTAGTTAGCAATCAAGTGCACCTCTGGGTTGCCACATATGCATTTTACAGTCCATTACTGTAATGCTAAAATAGTCATTAGATAGTTGCATACCTGTTCTCATTTCTGAAGGTTTGAATTATGGACGCCACTGTACATCGACTCAAGTTGGTCTGGACTCTCGGTCCAGCCTCTCTCATGGTCAAACTGTGGTTGATCACATGATCAACATTTGTTGCCCTAATCTCATCAGAGATGGCTTTCCTTCCTTCTCTTCTTTGCCCTCATCCTCTTCTTCCTCTTCCTCTCCCTCCTACTCCTCCTCCTCTCTGTCCATTTTTGGCATCCATTGTTCAAAACAGGTAATCTGACCTTTGACCTATTTATATCCCTATACTCCAGTAAAGCAGTGATTTGTTAGTGATCAGTTAAGCACATGTGAGGAGTGTGTGACTTGGAGAATAAGAGTAGAATTTTTGGTTGTGTTTGGAAAAGGAAAGCAAGTCACATAGAATTTTGTGTTTTAGAAAAAAGTGTTTTATCCGATTGAAAAAGCTGAGAAATAGCGTATGGTTTTGGAGATTTGGTGTGTAGTTTTGCACTTGAGAGGTTTCAAAAATTGTGACATGAAAATATTTTGTGTGTAAGCAGTTGGAAAAAAACTGTAATATGCCTTTGCTGTGAAAAAAGCAGTCACCTGTTGCTCCACGGAGTCCACGTCTGGATCGGTGAGCTCCCCACCGACCGTCACTGTCACCACTCTGGCGTAGGACTGGGGCCTAGTCTCCAGTCCGCTGACAATGTCATTCATGCGGCTGTACTGCTCCAGATCAGCCATGCGACACTCCAGGCTGGAGATCCTCGTATCGTTTTCTTTTAGTCTTTTTAGTTCTTTAATTTCGCTCATGAAATCAGTTATCATCTTCTGCTGCTTAGAGACAATCGCAATCTCCTCAGACAGAAAATCAAGCGTTCTCTGAATGTGGTTTGAATATTTGGTTTTGTGTAAAGTTTTGAGAAAGTGCAACGCTATCACGACCAAATTGTACAAATTCGTATGAGTGAGTATAAAGTAGCTACAGTAATTTGTACGAATGTCCGATTTGTCTATACACCAGTGATGGACAGTTTTAGGGGCGGTTCAGGGGTACGTCATTCATGCGAATTCATATGAATTGGGCAACTCATAAAATTTGTAAGATTTCACAAAAACCTTATAAATTCGTTCAAGTGAGATGAGGTGAATTAGAACGAATTAGCCACCTCGAAAAATACGCAGGAATTGCTGTAAGATCGGGTTGGAAAGTGAGTGACGGTTTCAAGAAATGTGTTTTAGCAATTCAGAAAGACTGTAATGCGGTGCTTTAGTGTGTTCATCGGGAGAAAGCATGGGGCGGAAAGGGCTTGAATGAAGCGCGTTTGGCTCTAGATCCAAATATTAGAGGATGTTGTGCCGAAAGATCATTACCGTAAATCAGAGGTCTCAAACTCGCGATTTTGTGGCCCCCTACTTGACATAAAAGTTTAATGTTAGTGCGGCCCACGTTGCGTCGCCGCATTTAAAAAAAATATATATCCCTAATGGGCTACCATAAATGGTCTCGTGACAGCTTACGGCAGGGCCGCAGGGGAAAGTATCAACATTATTCACGTTAGTCAGAAGTGGATAAAAAAAATATATGCCATCACCCAGTTCCAGTCATCATGTCTCTCTCAAAACGTGCCGTGAAGAGAAAGGTTGACGAAGAGCACAGGCAATTTCAGGACAAATGGGAGACGGAATATTTTTTTTGTCGAGCACAGGGGAACCCCTACAGTACATGTCTCAAATGCACAGAGAAAGTTGCGGTGTATAAGGAATATAACATCAGACGTCATTACTCAACTCGACATGCTGAGGAGTATACAAAATACCATGGAGATGAGAGAAAGAACCGGGTTACCAATCTTAAAAAATGTCTATTGAGGCAACAAGATTTATTTAAGAAAGCAAAGAAAGAGAATGAAGCAGCCGTCGAAGCCAGCTACGTGGTGAGTGACGGTAAGCCGTTCAAGGAAGGCAAGTTCATCAAAAACTGCATGTTACTAGCTGCAAGTAAAGTCTGTCCAGAAAAGAAGGGTCAGTTTAGCGACATCAGTCGTTCAGCTAACACAGTGGCAGAGCGCATTTCTGATCTTTCAGAAAACATTTATCATCAGCTTGTGTGAGAAAGCCGAACGTCTTTGTGCATACTCAGTCGCTCTTGATGTGAGCACAGACAACACTGACACCGCGCAGCTCGCAATATATGTCTGTGGTGTTGACGACAATTTTGAAGTGATCGAGGAGTTGCTCACTGTGATTCCAATGCATGGTCAGACCACCGCTCAGGAGATGTTCCTTCAGCTGTGTGGTGCTATTCAGGGTTCTCAAGTCTCACGCATTGGCCGTGAGACACACGCATTTTGACCGGTTCACACGCTCACACGCCACACTGTGTATTTCTCACGCTGAAATGGCAATGCCAGCCAAGTTGTCCTGGCTGAAAGCTTTCTAACGTTGTATACGAGGCGCAGGCAAACAAAGTGAAGTTTCCTGCCGCCAGCGCGTATCTCCGCCAGATTGCGTTCGTTACTAGGCAACATATATGCGCGCTGCGTGCACCACTGATCTTTACATGACATGTCATTCAGTAGCGCGAACACACGAAAATGGACGGAACATCCTCGGCCACCAACAACATCGCGCGAACACATGTGTCGTGATGGAGAAGAAGGTAAGTTGGAAGAAGCTTGTCTAACATTTTTGGGCTAGAACATTTAATATGTAGCCCATCGTACATTATTATTGATGCAGTCAAAAACTCTACAACTACTTTGCAACCAGGCTCAGTTTGGCTATCTTACGTTATCTGAAACTAAGAGAAATGTTAGTGGGTATGGAAAGGAATGAAGATTTACTGATTTTATTTTAAATTATATTATACTGTAATATTTGTCTTTCTAGTTACATTAAGGATGTATTACAGCAGATTGCTCTGGGTAATATTTAATCATTGTCATAATGTTGCATTTGTATTTTTCAAAGATGTCAGGAAAAAAGCAGAAAGATATTTTGTCATTTTGGGCACCAAAGGGTAAGCCCCCTTAAAAGGTTGCCAGATTAGAGGAGGAGACAGTGGAAGAGGTGGTGCACTCTAATCTGTCCATTTGTTCTCAATGTCCCACCACACAATAAATCATTCGTCTAGATAGAAGACGCATTCAAAAATCAAAATGCAATTTTTAAAGATTTGTTTGAAACTGTTTGGAGCAATTTGTTATATTTTTGGTTAGCTATATTTGTAATACTGCATTAAAGAGTATTTGATGTGATGAATTGCTCTGTCATTTATCAGATTTACTAATTGTTATAATTTTAATTTGTTCTGGTTAATTATGAACAATGGGTAAAATTGGGGGCGGGGATGGGTGGGGCGAGGCTTCATTATGGCTCCTCCCCTAACCGCGTGTGATCTCACTCCAAGCTTTTGCTCAAACTTGAGAACCCTGGTGCTATTGAAGATGCAGGTTTGCCATGGAAAAGGTTTACTGGAATAACGACCGACGGTGCGCCGTTGATGACAGGAAGGAAAAATGGACTTGTAGCACTTGTTCAAAGAAAACTGGAAGAGGAGAATGTGGAGGAGGCCATTGCTCTGCACTGCATTATCCATCAGCAGGCTCTTTGCGGCAAATGCCTGGGTTTTGATAATGTGATGTCCGTTGTTGTGAAATGCATCAATCATATCAGAGCTAGGGGATTAAAGCACCAACAGTTCCGCGCCTTTTTGGAGGAAATAGAGTCAGAATATGAGGATGTGCTCTACTTCATGGAGGTACGTTGGCTCAGTAGGGGAAACGTTTTGAAGAGGTTTTTTGAGCTGTGAGCAGAAGTGCAAGCCTTCATGGAGAAGGATGGGATGACTTTTCCTGTGTTAAGTGACCCCAAATGGCTCATGGATTTAGCTTTCCTTGTTGACATCACACAAGAGCTGAATGTACTGAACAAGAAGTTACAAGGCCAGCGGCAGCTTGTCAGTGCTGCTTATGACAATGTGAGGGCATTCTCCTCAAAACTTGTGTTATGGAAAGCCCAGCTCTCTCAGACAAACCTCTGCCATTTTCCAGCATGCAAGACACTTGTGGATGTGGGCACACCATTCAGTGGTGAGAAGTATGCTGATGCCATTATGAAGCTACAGGAGGAATTTGATCGCAGGTTTGCAGACTTCAAGACACACAGAGTCACTTTTCAAATTTTTGCTGACCCCTTCTCCGTCGATGTGCAAGATAGTCCTCCTGTACTTCAAATGGAGCTCATTGACCTGCAATGCAATTCTGAACTCAAAGCCAAGTTCAGGGAGGTGAGTGGAAACGCAGAAAAGCTTGGACATTTTTTTAGAGAATTGCCACCCACTTTCCCTGAGCTCTCCAGAATGTTCAAGCGGACCATGTGCCTTTTTGGGAGCACATATCTATGTGAAAAGCTATTCTCCACCATGAACTTCATTAAGTCAAAGTACAGGTCCAGACTTACTGATGAGCATCTTCAAGCCACACTGAGGGTTTCAACTGTTTCCTCCCTCAAGCCAAATGTGTCTCAGCTGTGTGAGAGGAAGCGCTGCCAGGTCTCTGAGAAGCCTATGTTCTGAAGAATCGTTCATGTTCTGAAGAACCGTTAATGTTCATAAAGGAATGTTCAAATTCAGAGGAACAGTTCAGAATAAACCTTAATAATAAAGATTAAGAAGATTGAATCAGCTGTGCTCCTTTTTTTGGAATACTTAAATACTATTTTTTATGGAATACTTGATGCGGCCCAGCCTGACCCAGACTCTACCTCCAGCGGCCCCCAGGTAAGTCCACAGGATCGTCTAATAGTACTGATGAGCCAGCGGTACAACGCGATTGGCAGATCGACAGAATAAAAACCAGCAGGCAGTCCTCCCCCAGGATGTTCCTCCACCGCAACAGACGTCAAAACACAAAAAGCCAGACTGTGTCTGTGCCTACGAATCTTTGGATGTACGACTCCACGCAATGACTACCATCTCGATTGACTCCTGGCAGCTAAAGGTCTACGATAACAACCAACACGCTCTATTCGTCCTGATTGAGGAAAGTGGGAATTCGTATCACTTACGAATGAGTGGGCACTGACGTGGATCTGTTTAGAACTGATTTCCCTCACAGCTCGGATCAACGGTCCCGGTTTCCCCATTGCATTGTAGGCTACTTGAAATTTTCCAAAGCTGTGAATTGTGTGTGCAACTGCAGATTACCTCTTTCTTGCCATTAGCGTCTTCCCTGTGCACTACGAGCGTGGAGTGGGCGGGGTCGCGAGCGAAGGGCTGTTGACCGTGTTTCATATAAAACTCTGCTAAATGCATATAACTGTTAGATTTTGCTTGTTGGCATTTCCCTTGGTGGGATAGTTATTGTGGCTGCTCGCAAATGTTTTATTTGTCAACTGGCCATGTCATCATCCACAATGGAGTAAAATATTTTGAAGGCTACTATTGATTACTAACTAATGTAGTTGTAGAATTATATCTCTTGATGTTTATTTTGTAATGCTTACACCTGTACGTTGTTATACCTTCCATTTGACCTAGTTGTGTAAATCTTACATGTGATTGTGTGCCGTGTTAGATATGACTCCTTAAAGTAATCGGTGTTATAGCCTCTCACTGTTTATTCGCTGGCCAGCCAGGGGGCGCCAGATAACTTTCCACATAGCCATTGAACTGCAGTAAGCTACATTTATTGTGTGTGTTGCCGCCTTTCTTGGTCATGCATGCTACTGCATATAACTGCTATTTAAATTAATTCTGTGTATGTCTGTTACTTGTGTATCACAAGGGTAAAAGTCCTGCATGTTCTAAGTAGTCGGGTTACATAAACTACCCTGAGTGCTTGTAATGTGGATTGCTCTGTTGTTTTGGGCCTGTTTATCCCTTCATGCATTTTCTGTGATTGTATAGCTAAAGACCAGGTGTAAATACCCTTCGAAACGGATTTAAATCCGATCGTTCGAACCACTTCAGGAAGTGATCTGGGTAAATTTTACTCCTCCCAACAATGCTACAAAATCAACATGTAATAGCATGTTATAGGCTTTATGACATGTTATAGCCAGATATGCAACACGTGCTTCAACACTCATCATATCAGATGATCAGGTGAGAATCTCTTCATCAAGCCAACATGCAAACTACTGCAAATAAAACTGAAAGTAAAGCCCAAACACGGATGGAATTGAGTCATAAAAATTCACACTGGATTTACTGCGTAAAGCAGAATTTAACTGATTGGTTTATTAATGTGTTTTGTCATGATTCTGCCATCATGCCCTAGCCTGACTTCGTCATACTCATATTCTTGTCACAGTATGAGTCTGAAACTCCTCCGTAGGGCTTTGATTATGAGGCGTGTCGTAACCGAACCAGGAAAAAAAACAACTCTGCACTCAATTGGATAGTCGGTAAACCTACAACCAATCAGAGCAACGCAGTAAGTCAGCTACTTTGCATACAGTTGTCAACTACAGAATGTAGCCTAACTTTACTTATTTTAGAAGTTAAATAACGAGTGTTGCTTCTTTTAATTGGTCCTCCATGAGTGCGACCAAAGGAGAAACCACAACGACCACAGGCTTTTCATTACGTCCCATCTTCTTAGCGACCGTCAGAGCCAGCTGATAAGTTACACTTTTACCGAATCATGTGGGAAAGACGGCAAAAATATCTTTCCGATCGACAAATGCCTTGATTGCAGTTTTCTGTTCGTCTATTAAAATGAATGTGCTGTCAATATATTTCACAACAGACGCGACAGCGGAATCTATACATCTCAATTCTCCATCTCTGCAGGGAAACCAGTTAAAGCGATCTATGATAACGTGATGATTACGTCCTTGCAGATCATCTGTCCATCATCGTATAAAGCCCGCCCTGGCAATTTGATTGGCCCGAACGTTTCTTGTCTTATCATAATTACTCCTCAATGGATCGAGACCGATGGACTTCCCGACCAAAAAATGTTGTGGGCGGAGTTCGGGCTGGAATCCAGGCTAATCATGCCCTTGATTTTTCCTAGTCTAGTGGCAGACCCATATTTTGTTTTGTGTACAAGCGCATGGCCTGTTGTTTGGGCCATGTGCTTGGGTTGTCTCGTTACGTAACCCCGCCCCTTTATCTTCGTCTTGTCATTATTGTCTTGTCAGCTTCACCTGTCCTCGTCATTAGTGTTCCCTATTTAATCCCCTTGTGTTTGCTGTCCTGTGTCGGTTCATTTAGTAACTTACCTGGTTGTATCTGTGATAGTGTGTTATACACTTTGAGAATCTCTGTTGAGTATTGTTATTCGCTGTGAGTATTAGTCAACTGTTTTGTCCTGAGAGAAATGCTGTGTCCGAAATCTCCTCTCAAACCACTACTCCCTACCCCCTATGTTGGGGGTAGAGAGCAGAGCACTATATAGTGAGTAATAGGTGATTTCGGACACAGCAATAGTCTTGTCATAGGTACTTGTCAGGAGATGGCGCTGTAGTCCACATGTTGTTACCTATAAAAGGTGTAGAGTAAGAATGGATGTCAGTGCACCTGCTGCCTAATCATGTAACTGCTTGGCAGTGTGGATTGTTTGTGGATTTGAATAAACCTTAAAGAAGAGAGAAACTTTCTTGTCTTGATTACAGAAAGTCCTGTTTACTGTTAGTTCTAGTCTAGTTTTCCATCAGTTCTAGTCTAGTCTTGCCTTTTCTTTTGCTGTTCATGTTTTGCCCCCTTGTGGGTTTTGTTTTCTGCTTATAATAAACTTTGTGTCACTGCATCCCGTCTGTGCCTGGATTCACCTCCCTCCTCATTACAGAACTCGTATTTATAATGTGTTTGACTCCACTAGAGCACATAAACACAGCAGTAAAGTGACTAATTGACCAGGAATGAGGAAGCTGCTTTACACACACCCCTGTTTTACACACGTCACTCAAACACACAAGCAGGAAACCATTTCAACTCCTCAGTTCAGAGAAACAGAAACTCAAGTATTGTTGAGCTGTTGTGGGTTTGTGTTTCTGTATTCAGTAAAATGGCAGAAGCCAGAATTTCTCAGGATGAGTTCATGTGTTCAGTGTGTCTGGATCTCCTGAAGGATCCAGTGACTATCCAGTGTGGACACAGTTACTGTAAGATCTGTATTACAGACTGCTGGGATCAGGAGGATGAGAAGAGCGTCTACAGCTGCCCTCAGTGCAGACAGACCTTCAGTCCAAGACCTGCTTTAGCTAAAAACACCATTCTGGCTGAACTGGTGGAGAAACTGAAGAAGACTCAACTTCCTGCTGACTGTTACGCTGGAGCTGGAGACGTGGAGTGTGACGTCTGTACTGGAAGAAAACACAAAGCCGTCAAGTCCTGTCTGGTGTGTCAGGAGTCTTACTGTCAAACTCATTTTGACCGTCATGAGGAATTTCCCTCTCGTAAACCACACAAAGTGATTGATGCCACTGGACGACTGCAGGACATGATCTGCCGTAAACATGATAAAGAGCTAGAAATGTTCTGTATCACTGATCAACAGTGCATCTGTGTGTGGTGTAAAGAGAGTGAACATAAAAACCACAACACTGTATCAACTGCAGCACAGAGGACAGAGAAACAGGTATGAACTGAGAGAGATTGATCACGCAGAAATGAAAGTGTCTTTATTTACTCACTCATTTACTCATGTTGGTCCAAACCACTAAATTTCTTCTGTGGAATATAAAATATGGTATTTGAAGAATATCTCATATATTTTAGTTTATACATTGAAAGTCAGTGAGATACAAAAGTTTCAAGCTCCAAAAAGGAGAAAAAGCATAAGAGTAATCGAACAACTAGTGGTTGAAAAAGGAACTGCAAATAATTGTGGTGTTCTTCAGAAAAACTAGTTAGAAAAAGTACTGTTAGAAAAACTGTACTTGCAGA
This sequence comes from Pimephales promelas, assembly GCF_016745375.1. The sequence goes on along the minus strand of NW_024121699.1, from coordinate 4,100,169 downwards.
TAGTATAATATTAATGAAATGAAAGGCCAATAGCTTAAGTGCACTTAAAGAGAGTATATAGAGAATACCACAGCAAGTGCTTGGCTCGGCTTATATGGACTCGGCACAGTAATATAATTACATATAATTATAATTGTGAAAAGTCCTCTCCGGAGTGATGATATTACTGCGCCGAGTCCATATATGCTCCGAGTCGAAGTGCTCCCAAGCACTTGCTGTGGTATTCCGCCATACAATATAGTTATCCACTTTACACACTTAGAAAAGCGCAACGTTTTATTTTGTGTCACTGTACTAGGTCGAGTTACTCTACTCCTGTAACTGTATTTAAATGGGAAAAACGTGGAGGTGTTGAACTGTCCATAATTGAATGAACTGGGCTAGTTAAAGTGCTATCAAAGTGTCTCGTGCACCAGAGCGATTGAGCAAACGCACTGAGACGACAGAGGTATGTATCAACTCGTCTTAGTTAAGTGAATAACACAGTTTAATATGAGAAAACGGTGGAGTATCCCTTTAATCATTTAGCAGATCATTTAGCAGATCATTTAGCAGATCATTTAGCTGTGGGTCAAAATGTCCAACGCATTCTCATCCCAAGGCGTCATGTACAACGCCTATGTGTATACATCCAATGCACATGGCACACTTTAGTGTCAATATGACACGCTTCGGTTATGGGTTGGTTTAGGTCTGGGTTAGGGTTAGGGTTAGACCACTAGGAGGCGCCTTCTGGCCCATATATATCTGCGTCTCATATTGACGCTAAAGGGTGCCAACCGGCTGAAATGTCACTCTTAAAGGGTTAGTTCACCCAAAAATGAAAATTAAGTCATTAATTACTCACCCCCATGCTGTACCAACCCCGTAAGACCTTCGTTCGTCTTCGGAACACAAATGAAGATATTTTTGATTAAATTTGAGAGCTGTATAACTACCACATTGGCTCCTAAAGGACTGCCTCTTGACGGCCCAGAAAGTCAATGAAGAAAATGTTTAAATATCCCAAGTGACTACCGTGGCTCATATGTTTATCAAGCGACGCGAATACTTTTTGTGCGAAAAAACAAACAAAAATAACGAGTTTATTCGACTATTTCTTTTCTTCCTTGTAGGCCAGAACGAGAATTCCTTAGATTTCCACGACGCATGCGCGAGATTTGCGATCTGCTTACACTACTTCAGATCGCAATTCTCGCGCATGCGTCGTGGAAATCTAAGGAAGTCTCGTTCTGGCCTACAAGGAAGAAAAGAAATAGTCGAATAAACTCGTTATTTTTGTTTGTTTTTTCGCACAAAAAGTATTCGCGTCGCTTGATAAACATATAGTTGAGCCACGGTAGTCACTTGGGATATTTAAACATTTTCTTCATTGACTTTTTGGGCCGTCAAGAGGCAGTCCCTTAGGAGCCAATGTGGTAGTTATACAGCTCTCAAATTTAATCAAAAATATCTTCATTTGTGTTCCGAAGACGAACGAAGGTCATACGGGGTTGGTACAGCATGGGGGTGAGTAATTAATGACTTAATTTTCATTTTTGGGTGAACTAACCCTTTAAGTTCAACTAAATGCTTTATATTTACATTTTAACAAAAATACATTTTTATTTAAAACCAATTAAGTGCAACTATGTTCAAACATTACATTCATTTCACAATTATTATAAATTGTGAAATTTCCAAAATAAGTGCACTTTTTAAAATATGCTCATTTTAAAAGAGCCATTTTTTATTCACAAATCAATTTAAATAATTGATAAACTCATGTATGTGGAGCCCAAATCAAATATGATGACATCAGAAACATCAAACTTCACTGGTGTTTGTGTCATGACATCATGATGTTTAGTCATGTGACTGTGACGTGCAAGAACCAATGAGGTTTGACGTTAATGACGTGCCACCATATTTTAAACAGTTGAGATATTCTTCTAAATATCTTCTGTTGTGTCTCACAATAGAGAGAAAGTCATACAGGTTTGGAGCGACTTGAGGAAGAGTAAATGATGATACTAATGATATAAAACTAGTTACTGATGAAATACTGCTGACATTCATTTCAGGAAACCATGAATCTGTGGTTTGAACCAGACAGTAAAAACTTACCATGCAAGATCTTTAACCTCCAGCAATTCTGGATTCATGTAACTTTAATTTTTGTATGACAGTATTTTTTTGTGTTATTCCCTGTCTTTGGTTTGTCCTCCAGAAACAGCTGAAGGAGACGCAGATGAAGATCCGTCAGAGAATCCAGCAGAGACAGAAAGATCTTCATCAGCTGAGAGAGGATGTGGAGTCTCATAAGGTGAGTCTGGAGAAGAAGAGAAGTGTGAGACGTCTCAGTTTGGACTCACTGAACTCACTGTGTGATTGTGATGTGTGTGTAACAGCGCTCTGCACACACAGCAGTGGAGGACAGTGAGAAGATCTTCACTGAGATCATCCGCTCCATTGAGAGAAGCCGCTCTGAGGTGACACAGCGGATCAGAGATCAGGAAAAGACTGCAGTGAGTCGAGCTGAAGGACGACTGGAGCGACTGGAGCAGGAGATCAATGATCTGAGGAGGAGAGACGCTGAGCTGGAGCAGCTTTCACACACACAAGATCACATCCAGTTCCTGCAGGTAACAGAGATCTAGGAGAACAGGATCATAGTGGACTTGAGCAAGATCCTGCTATGACAGAGAAACATTTGATGAGAGCAGAATGAGCCGTTGACTGAGATGTTGTCAGGAATTCAGTCAGATTCAGTCGAGTGTTGTGTTATCATATAATCATCAGTCAGACGCTCATCTGATCATCTTCTGTTTAAAGAGACGCACTTACAAAGCCCTGGGAAATGGACCATTAAAAATGAGCTGATTGTGTGAAAGTGCTGGATTGAAGCGAGTCACTGAAGAGAAGTCAAGTCTACAAGAGCCGCACAGATCTGATATAGTGCAGGTTATTGGCTGAAGTGTGGAGATGATGAGTTTTGATTTGTGTTTTCTGTAGAGTTTCCAGTCTCTCTCAGCTCCTCCTGAATCTACAGACGAACCCGACGTTCCCTTCGGTTCTCTCTCCTCTTTTGATGGCGTGAGAGAATCTGTCCGTCAGCTGAGAGACAAACTGGAGGATTTCTGCAAAGAGGAGATCAAGAAGATCTCAGACGGAGGTAAAGTCCTGCGCCTCCTTTATACACACGTGTGAGAAAGAGCCCAAATCTGAACAATCGGATGAACGGATCAATCCGATGTGTGTGTTTTATAAATGAAGCCCCTGGAGATTATTCATCAGCTCTCAGAAATGAGTCCATCATCTAATATCATACAGCATTATATTAGAAATGTCTCAGAAATGAATGTATTTGATCTTGTCATTTCTCTTCACACTGTTCATGTCTGTTTATTTCCACAGTCACTTTCACCAACATGAATCCCAAGACCAGGAACGACTTCCTACAATGTGAGTCAGTGTGTTCATGTTTGTAACAAAGTTCAGGGAAGAAGGAGGCAGGAACCGGATGACAATAAAAATAAAACTTTATTTAAACAAAATAAACAACCAAATTACCTGCCAGCCGCCCCTCACGGACGACTGCTGGCTTACCAAATAAAATATAAAATACAAACAAAAGCCGGCCTGTTCCTCTCTCGATCATCCACTCCGTCGCTCCCCCTTTATGCCTCCGCTCCTTCGTGAGAGATGCGAGACCGGTGTGCTTCACAGGTGCTGCTCATTAGCAATCGCACCACCGGCCTCGCAACATTCTGTCACGTCCCTCGGCCGTCCTGCTCACCACAATGTTCTTCCTGTAGAAGGAGAAATAAATCATGATAGAAGAGTTTTATAATTGATCATGTAAATGAGGATTTGCTCAGGATATCTGATCATCTGTACTGAGACACTGATGATACATTGAACATTGAGTCATGAAGAGTTCAGAGACATTAAAAGATCAGACAGATTCATAATTCCTGTTTCTGATGTGTTTTCTCTCCATCAGATTCCCATCAGCTCACTCTGGATCTGAACACAGTGAATAAATACATCAGTCTGTCTGAGAGGAACAGAGTTATTACTTACACTGACACACAGCAGTCGTATCCTGATCATCCAGACAGATTTGATTATTATCCTCAGGTGTTGTGTAGAGAGAGTGTGTGTGGACGCTGTTACTGGGAGATTGAGTGGAGTGGGAATTATGGTGTGTTTATATCAGTGTCATATAAGAGCATCAGCAGGAAGGGACGGGGTCATGAGTGTCTGTTTGGATATAATGATCAGTCCTGGAGTTTGCTCTGCTCTTCCTCCAGATACACATTCTGGCACAATAAGATACGCACTCGTCTCCCTGTAAAGTCCATCAGCAGAAGAATAGGAGTGTGTGTGGATCACAGTGCAGGAACTCTGTCCTTCTACAGCGTCTCTGACACAATGAGCCTCATCCACACAGTCCAGACCACATTCACTCAGCCGCTCTATCCTGGGTTTGGGGTTTATTCTGGATCATCAGTGAAACTGTGTTGATGTTTCAGAACAGATATAGAGAGATTTTACCCATAATACTTTGAGCCGCACAACCAGTAACAGTGAGATGTTATAGAGACTCTTATTTCCTCTTCATTACATTAATACTGATGAACTTCACTGAAATAAAACAGAATAAATGTGTGTATCAAATCCTCATAGAGACAGTAAGAACAGTGTGTGTGTGTGTGTGTGTGCGTGTGTGTGTGTGTGCGTGTGTGTGTGTGTGTGTGTGTGTGTGTGTGTGTGTGTGTGTGTGCTTTTCTCAAACTGTAACTGTTTTGATTAAAACCTTTAATTTGTTTTTGTTTTCTTTGTTACATAAATACATAAATTATTTGCTTTATTTCTAACAAAAGTATCTCTCAGTTGAAATGATCAAACACAGGTTCATTACTAAATGAACAGATTGAGGATCGTGTGGTTTTGAAGGAAATAACAGAACTGGTTGTGAACAATGTAAGGAGTGAAGATGTGGAAATGACATTAGTAGTGGAGAAAATAATGCTGGAAAACAATCAGTTCAAAATGTGAGGAAAATTTGTGATGCAGAAGATGAGGGATGAAGAAGCACTTTCTGAGATTTCAGATATTGGGTCACAAAGGATTGAAATCATGAACTCTAGAAGAAATAAATGACTTTCACAACAGTTGATAAAGTTGTTGATGAAATAATTATTTCCAGATGAAAAGGATGCTTATGAAATTAAGGAAAAGTAAAATACAAAAATATTTACTCTGTGCTTTTTCTTTTCTGTCTGTCTTCTTCTTCTTCTGTATATGTGTGTGTGGAGAGTCTGATCATCATGAGAACATGGTTAAACCTGTGTAAAATCAGGGCATGTGTGTGTAGAGTGTTGCAGAAATCACGATGAAAATTGTAATGTGTGTGAAGACAAGTGAAATAACTTTTGTTTTGAAAATTGTGTCTTTGTTTTAAGAACTGAATGAATGTTTTGGAAAACTGAATCATTTGAGGGTTAGCAATTGAGAAATACACACCCAAACAACAGGACACAGTAATACACATCAGTGGCCTAGCCTATATTTATCAACATATATACACATTACATAATACATATTTATATTTACTAAAACACCCTAATAAATGTGAGACTGTAGTGCTCAGTTTTGAGGGATGCTGCAAAATAATCATTGAATCTGAGCTTTCATTGTCTATATAGACCATTTCACAAGATGTAAACAACACTGGTCCAGAAGCACTTCCTGTTTCAGTTTGTAACTGTTTTCTTTATTTCACATGTAAAGAAAATATCTTAAAGATGTTTGTTTAACTTTTTGATTCAGTTTTAAATGTTCTGTTGGTTGTATTTTATCCCAGCTTTTATGTAGTGTTAAAAAACTGAAACAGGAAGTGCTTCTGGACCAGTGTTGTTTACATCTTGTGAAATGGTCTATAGGCACACTATTATTATATCAAAACCAGCAAAAGCACACCTTTCAATCAAAACATAAAAAAATACATTAGTTTTCCAGTATTTATATGTAATTATTTGTTTAGAACATCAAATTAGTTGCTTATTATATTCCGTAAAATAATGTTAAGTGTTTTTTTTACTCATTTACAGTAATCAGGTTGTACAAAATATAATTAACTTATAACTTATGTAACTTTAAAATAATGGTCAGTAGTTAACAAGTAGCTATGCAGGAAGTAATAGGTAGTACTGCATTAACACCGAACTTAATACTATTAACTAATATGGAAGCAATATTAACTAAGCAGTAAGTAATACGCCTTATTCACGGCAGCGCCATCTTTGATTTTTAATGAGAATGAAACCGAGGCTGTGAGGGATAGACTTGCATCTCTTCAATGGGCTGTACTGTTATTTAATGTGTTTTCGGATTGTTCTGCTCATGAAACAGTGGAAAAATATCTTTCCAAGAAATTACAGTTGACAAAAAACTCCCGACAATGTGAGTTGTGGAAAATTGTAAGTAATCTAGGAGCTTTATTCAGCTTTTTACAGCGGATGCCATTGGAAACACGGTAAGACTATCCCTCACAGCCTCACTTTCATACCTGGCATACTTTGATTGTTACTAAAGAAATATATCCTCATTGAGAACTACTTGTGAACTAAGAAATAATAACCAATTAATTACTAATCACAAAAGTAACATGTCTAAAAAGTGAACAATTGTGGGGGTTTTATACTCTTAACATGGTCATAACATTTCAGAAGCATGTGCCTCAAATGGGTTCTTTGTGGAAACCAGTTTATGAAGTTTATACATCCCCCCAAATACATTAGCTAGGTTGAGATTGTGACCACTACTCTTGCCAGGATGGACGCATGTTCTCTGTTTATTTAAAACTTAAACATAAAATAATCCTAATAATGACAGTTTTTAAAAGTAAACCTTAAATAATTAGGAAGTGATGCTGACACTCTCATGATTGGATTAGTTCACTATTATGAGCTCTATTGAATGTCAGTCACATATATCTCAGACTCCAAAGACCTATAACTTTATGTTACAGTAGCTGCCTGAGGAGGACTTCTCTTTAGGACATGAATATAAACATTGATGTTCACTTGTCAAAAACAATTTGCATCTTTAATGAAGAAATTGGCTGCATTTATGTTACGATAAGCGCAAAACCACATCTTCCAGATTACAGTGTTTGTTAGAATATTAGTGCCTCACAGAACCTGTACAGTATGTGTCAAATATAAAATTAAATAACTTGTATCATTTGTGAAAAACATGTTAACTCCTCAATAACTACTTAAGCGTTACCTTGTCATCCCGCAGGAACTACTAGTGATGTGGCCCATTATTTTAAAGTGAAAAACATGTTAACTCCTAACTAACTACAAGCGTTACCTTGTCATTACACAAGGTAACGCTTAAGTAGTTATTGAGGAGTTAACATGTTTTTCACAAATGATACAAGTAACTTAATTTTATATTTGACACATACTGTACAGGTTCTGTGAGGCACTAATATTCTAACAAACACTGTAATCTGGAAGATGTGGTTTTTCTGCTTATCGTAACATAAATGCAGCCAATTTCTTCATTAAAGATGCTAATTGTTTTTGACAAGTGAACATCAATGTTTATATTCATGTCCTAAAGAGAAGTCCTCCTCAGGCAGCTATTGTAAAATAAAGTTATAGGTCTTTGGAGTCTGAGATATATGTGACTGACATTCAATAGAGCTCATAATAGTGAACTAATCCAATCATGAGAGTGTCAGCATCACTTCCTAATTATTTAAGGTTTACTTTTAAAAACTGTCATTATTAGGATTATTTTATGTTTAAGTTTTAAATAAACAGAGAACATGCGTCCATCCTGGCAAGAGTAGTGGTCACAATCTCAACCTAGCTAATGTATTTGGGGGGATGTATAAACTTCATAAACTGGTTTCCACAAAGAACCCATTTGAGGCACATGCTTCTGAAATGTTATGACCATGTTAAGAGTATAAAACCCCCACAATTGTTCACTTTTTAGACATGTTACTTTTGTGATTAGTAATTAATTGGTTATTATTTCTTAGTTCACAAGTAGTTCTCAATGAGGATATATTTCTTTAGTAACAATCAAATACCTACCAAGGAACTACCTTTGTACTGAATTACCTATTACTTAATGCTTAGTTAATATTGCTTCCATATTAGTTAATAGTATTAACTAATTAACTAGTATTAAAGTTAATAGTATTAAAAGTTAATAGTATTAACTTCGGTGTTAATGCAGTACTACCTATTACTTCCTGCATAGCTACTTGTTATCCATGGACCATTATTTTAAAGTGTTACCATGAAATTAAAGTGTTAGTTCACCCAAAAATTAAAATTCCATCAGTATTTACTCACCCTCAAGTTGTTCCAAACCTCTATGTGTTTATTTGTTCTGCAAAGGAAGATATTTGGAAGACTGTTTTATCAAACAGATCTCAATCCCCATTGACTCCCATAGTAGGAAAAAATACATACTATGGCAGTCAATGGGGAATGAGATCTGTTTGATAAAAACATTCTTCCAAATATCTTTCTTTGTGTTCAGCAGAACAAATAAACACATAGAGGTTTGGAACAACTTGAGGGTGAGTAAACGATGATAGAATTTTCATTTTTGGGTGAACTATCCCTTTAAGGAAAAGTAAAATACGAAAATATTTACTGAGTGCTTTTTCTTTTCTGTCTGTCTTCTTCTTCTTCTTCTTCTGTATGTATGATGACCTCTTAGATGTCAAAAGCTCAAGGAAAATTTGATTTCTCAGTTCATCACACCTTTAAATCGTGGATCCAAAGCTGTGATAGGTAATCTTGAAGATCAGGTACCGTTTATCGCTGCTGCAGGTCATTTTTGATGGCTGTTTTGACATCCCTCACTGCTGGGCTGTCATCATCAGACAGTACCATGGATTTCAGGATCATCATTTTCATAGGAAGGACCATGGACGCAGATGGAGAGGACTCAGTGCACATAAGAGTTGTCACAGTTTTCAAGGTATTCAGATAACATTCTCAGCCAGTCACATGTCGTTTTCAGACAAAGTCATAATGTCTTTAACATTTTTCTTCACAGCTTTGTCTGTCATTTCAGAATAAACTGCAGCCTGCTGTTCAATATATCTTTCTATCATATCATAGCTTGAAATCCATCTAGTTGGTATATCTTGGATGAGTTTGTGAACAGGACGCTGCAGCAACTCCTGTTTTGTCTTCAACACATGGGCTGCTGTTGTGCTTCTGTGAAAAAAAGGTCACAATCTTTCTGATCTTTGCCAGGAGCCGAGAGATCTGCTGCACTGCAATTGCTTTCTGAGATGCTAGATTAATGACATGGGCAAAGCACCCTATTTTGTGGCCCAAGTCCAGCAGCTCCAACAACAGCATTAACTATATTCCTGGCATTGTCAGTAGTAACAGGAATAGTTATATTAGCTCTCCAAATTCCACACTTCCAATGCTTCTGTTATCCCTTTGGCCAAATCCTCACTTGTGTGACTCTCAAGGGGGCGTGTCTGAAGAACGTGGCTTTTCAGTTCCCATTCAGCGGTAATGTGCCGTTACAGTCAGGTAGCTTTGAGTAGCCCTTGACGTCCAGCCGTCTGTTGTCAGAGCCACCGCTGTTGCTTTGGCCAATTGGTTTTCTATTTGGGCTTTTGTTTTTTGGTACAAAGCAGGAATTACAGTCTGGCTGAAATGGGCTCGTGAAGGAATAGTGTAACGGGGCTCAATTACATTAAGCATGTTCTTAAAACCTGCGTTTTCCACTACAGAGTAAGGTCTTAGATCCGCGGCTATAAATGTACCAATTGCCGAGGTGATGTGTTTTGCTCTGTTTGAATACGTTGGAAATGCCTGTCTAAATGCTGCGGGGATCTGTTGTTTATTGGAGGATCGTCTATTTCTTGTCCGTTAAACGCATTACTAGCCATTTTGCAATGAACCTGTTCATCGCGTATGCCTGACTGAGCCTAATGTTTTCTTCGGGGTGCCAGAGGCGTTGCCTGTTACGTCGTTTGGGTTACCTTGTTGAGCGGATAACATATTTCACACACCTTTTTATTTTCCAAATGTAATTAATTAGTCCAACGAACCGTTCGGTTTATAATGCATACCGAAGCGAAAGCCTTGTACCGAACGGTTCAATACGAATACGCGTATTGTTACATCCCTAATATATATATATATATATGATTGAGAAATCAAACAATAAATAAACAGAGACAGTTTCACATAGAGCTCTTGTTGAAGGCACAGAATATGACATTGTATGGTCTGGCTTCGCTTTATAGCTCCCTGGTCATGACATCACCTGCCTATGACTTTCTGTCACGTCATTGGACTGTGATCACACACGTGCTTCAAGTCGAAATCAAGCAGAGCTTTTCCACAGCATCGTTCTCACAGCAGAGCTTGTTCCCTTGTTCCCTGTTGCTGTTTTTTTTTAATGAAACTAACCGACTTTTAAGTGTAGATTAAAATTTGGAATTTATGTTTCTACCTAAATTAATACATGATTTTATCTAATTGCATGATCTATTATCTAAGAACTGTACATTCGGACATATGGACATTAATTTGGCACAGTAGAATCATTCATTTTATATAAAAGTGCTTTGAAATGATATGCATTGTGAAAAATAAATACATGTTTTTAAAAAAGATAATTAAAAATGCTGTAGTCTAAGGCCCCGTCCACACTACTGCGTTTTCGTTTAAAAACGGAGAATTAAAACAAATACGATCTCCGTCCACACCACATTTAAACGACTGAAAACGCAGATCACATGACCATTCACCAACACTGGGCATACACGTACCGGTGTAAACGGTGGCTGACGAATCAGGAAAGGACACGTCATGACTGATGACACCCAATCATAGAGCCGAGCGTGAGCCTCTGCGTCATCGTTTCTAAAGTCCTCTGTTTAGTTTTTCTTCACTAAAACGCCCTCCGGAGATTCAAAAGCGCAAAATGGAGCTGGGGTGTGTTTCCCGAAAGCATCGTTAGCCAACTATGGTCGCAAGTTCCGTCGTTATCAGCATAGTTCAACAAGTCGGTGTTTCCCGAAACCATCGTTCTAACGAGCATTCGCAAACAGCATCGCGAAGTTGTGTGGTTTGAACGACAGCTCTCGACCTGTGGTTAGAGGCATCGTTTCTATATTTCATGGCATTTGGAGGTAATAAATCCTTATCTTAAGCAAAGTAAGCAAGCTGACATTCAGTACAACCGGTGTCTTTTATTTAGAATACACACAAATGGAATTTACGTCTTTTAGTTTGATTTGAAGTACCGTGTTTGAAGAGTGCGCATGTGCGAACGTGCTCTACTACGTAAGAACGAGCCAAATATTGAGTCTGGTAATAAAGCAGAACAACTAAGAACAATTAGAAATAGTCCTCAGATGACATGTCTGTAATTTATATAAAACAAATCTAGCGTTAATTGGATCTCAAACAGTTTCATTAAAGGTAGTTATTACTCCACCACGTGCGAAACCAACGTGGTTCAACGATACTTTGCGACAATGGGTTTTGGGAAACAGCCATAACTAGCTAGTTGATTTCTTCAACGATTTATCATACTATGGTAGTGAAGCAGCGAACTACGTCGTTGTACGGGAAACGCACCCCTGCAGCGTTTCTAAACTTCTCCGTTTTAGGTCTTCGTTTTTTCCGTTTTAGTCTGGATGGGAGGTTTTTAAACAAAACGCAGTAGTGTGGACGGGGCCTAAAGGTGAATACACTACATGACTTCAGAATCATATTTGCCCCAATTTCCAGTTTGGAGAAGATCAACTAGAGTTTAGAATTCAGAGTCTGTCATTCAGAAATAAAAATTTGCTCGGTTATTCATGTGCTTGGAACTTATAATTTAATGTTTCGGCCTCCTCTTGAATAGCACATGAACACAGCAGTAAAGTGACTCTCCTTCACCAGGAATGAGGAAGCTGCTTTAAACACACCTCTGTTTTACACACGTCACTCAAACACACAAGCAGGAAACCATTTCAACTCCTCAGTTCAGAGAAACAGAAACTCAAGTATTGTTGAGCTGTTGTGTGTTTGTGTCTCTGTATTTATGCAGTAAAATGGCTGAAGCCAGAATTTCTCAGGATGAGTTCATGTGTCCAGTGTGTCTGGATCTCTTGAAGGATCCAGTGGTCATTCCCTGTGGACACAGTTACTGTAAGATCTGTATTACAGACTGCTGGGATCAGGAGGATGAGAAGAGCGTCTACAGCTGCCCTCAGTGCAGACAGACCTTCAGTCCAAGACCTGCTTTAGGGAAAAACACCCTTCTTGCTGAACTGGTGGAGAAACTAAAGAAGACTAAACTTCCTGCTGACTGTTACGCTGGAGCTGGAGACGTGGAGTGTGACGTCTGTACTGGAAGAAAACACAAAGCCGTCAAGTCCTGTCTGGTGTGTCAGGAGTCTTACTGTCAAACTCATTTTGACCGTCACGAGGAATTTCCCTCCCGTAAACCACACAAAGTGATTGATGCCACTGGACGACTGCAGGACATGATCTGCCGTAAACATGATAAAGAGCTAGAAATGTTCTGTATCACTGATCAACAGTGCATCTGTGTGTGGTGTAAAGAGTATGAACATAAAAACCACAACACTGTATCAACTGCAGCACAGAGGACAGAGAAACAGGTATGAACTGAGAGAGATTGATCACGCAGAAATGAAAGTGTCTTTATTTACTCACTCATTTACTCATGTTGGTCCAAACCGGTTTAACTGAGTTTCTCTTGTGGAATATAAAAGATGGTATTTTGAAGAATGTCTCATATATTTTAGTTTATATTGAAAGTCAGTGAGATTCAAAAGTTTCAAGCTCCAAAAAGGAGAAAAAGCATAAGAGTAATCTAACAACTAGTGGTTAAAAAAGGAACTGCAATTAATTGTAGTGTACTTCTGAAAAACTATGGTGCGTTCTATTATACCCAACGAACCGACTCGGACCTCGGATATGACGTCACGTCCACACTTCAAGCGTTCTATTTGTTTTGTGTGTCCGAGTCGGAGAAAAAAATGGACGCCACCCGGAAAGCTGTTATAATGGTAGCACTGGCCGAGTACCAGACACATTAAAAAAAAAATGTATTATGACTACACCTTATCAACATGCAGCCATTTGAACTTGAAAATGTTCACTTTATTTAATGTTTTCCATGTTAATCTTCTGTTAGCAACGCTAGCAACATTAGTAATTGCACTCACAACAACCGATTCCCATACCTACAGGGGACGCAGTAATACGAGTGATTATAATCGTCATTTAAAATACCAAAGCGGTTCAAAAACAATGAAAACAATTCATTCTGACAAGTCACAGGGCGCAGCCATCTTGAATTCCGAGATGGAAATCTTGCTAGGTGTCCTCACGGGTGTCCGACGTCCGAGAGGAGAAATCCGAGGAAAGGGGGCGTGTTGCTCGGCAACGTCTGTCGTCCGATTCGGATCTCCGAGACGGATGAATAATAGAACGCACCAAAAGTACTGTTAGAAAAACTATACTTGCAGATAATATAATATTAATGAAATGAAAGGCCACTTAAGTGCACTTAAAGAGAATATATAGAGAATACCACAGCAAGTGCTTGGGAGCACTTCGACTCGGCGTCTATGGACTCGGCACAGTAATATCATCACTTGTGAAAAGTCCTCTCCGCCCCCTCACTCTCCGGAGTGATGATATTACTGCGCCGAGTTAACCTTAGAAAAGCGCAACGTTTTATTTTGTGTCACCGTCCTTGGTCGAGTTACTCTACTCCTGTAACTGTATTTAAATAGGGAAAATGTGGAGGTGTTGAACTGTCCATAATTGAATGAACTGGGCTAGTTAAGTGCTATCAAAGTGTCTCGTGCGCCAGAGCGATTGAGCAAACGCACTGAGACGACAGAGGTATGTATCAACTCGTCTTAGTTAAGTGAATAACATAGTTTAATATGAGAAAACGGTGGAGTATCCCTTTAATCATTTAGCAGATCATTTAGCCATGGGTCAAAATGTCCAACGCATTCTCATCCCAAGGCGTCATATACAACGCTTTTGCCAATGCGTATACATCCAATGCACATGGCACACTTTAGTGTCAATATAAGACGCACAGAGTATGGTAAGGTTTAGGTCTGGGGTAGGGTTAGGGTTAGACCCCTAGTAGGCGCCTTCTGCCCCATATATATCTGGGTCTCATATTGATGCTAAAGGGTGCCATGTGCGTTGGATGTCTACGCTTTGGCAAAAGCGTCGTATATACATCCTTGGGGTGAGAATGGGCTGAAATGTCACTCTCAAGTTCAGCTAATTGCTTTATATTTACATTTTAACAATAATAAATTTTTATTACAAAATCAATTAAGTGCAATTATGCAATTAAACATTACATTAATTTCACAATTATTTCACAATTATATTATTTTTAAATTATATTATTATTTTTTTCACAAATAAAATCAATCATTGATGAACTCATGTATGTGGAGCCCGAATAAAAATGATGACATCAGAAACATCAAACTTCACTGATGTATGTGTCATGACATCATGGTGTTTAGTCATGTGACTGTGACGTGCAAGAACCAATGAGGTTTGATGTTATTGACGTGTCACCATATTTTAAACAGTTGAGACATTCGTCAAAATATCTTCTGTTGTGTCTCACAATAGAGAGAAAGTCATACAGGTTTGGAGCGACTTGAGGAAGAGTAAATGATGACAGAATTAAAACTTTAGGATTGAATGATTCATTTATAACTGGACACTGATGAAATAATGTTGACATTTCAGTTGTCATTCGCTGTCATTGGTTTGTCCTCCAGAAACAGCTGAAGGAGACGCAGATGAAGATCCGTCAGAGAATCCAGCAGAGACAGAAAGATCTTCATCAGCTGAGAGAGGATGTGGAGTCTCATAAGGTGAGTCTGGAGAAGAAGAGAAGTGTGAGACGTCTCAGTTTGGACTCACTGAACTCACTGTGTGATTGTGATGTGTGTGTAACAGCGCTCTGCACACACAGCAGTGGAGGACAGTGAGAAGATCTTCACTGAGATCATCCGCTCCATTGAGAGAAGCCGCTCTGAGGCGACACAGCGGATCAGAGATCAGGAAAAGACTGCAGTGAGTCGAGCTGAAGGACGACTGGAGCGACTGGAGCAGGAGATCAATGATCTGAGGAGGAGAGACGCTGAGCTGGAGCAGCTTTCACACACACAAGATCACATCCAGTTCCTGCAGGTAACAGAGATCTAGGAGAACAGGATCATAGTGGACTTGAGCAAGATCCTGCTATGACAGAGAAACATTTGATGAGAGCAGAATGAGCCGTTGACTGAGATGTTGTCAGGAATTCAGTCAGATTCAGTCGAGTGTTGTGTTATCATATAATCATCAGTCAGACGCTCATCTGATCATCTTCTGTTTAAAGAGACACACTTACAAAGTCCTGGGAAATGGACCATTAAAAATGAGCAGGGCTGTCAGGGCCATCAGGGCCTTCTCTCCTGGCCCTGTCAAAATTAATAGAATAGAATAGAATATTTAAGTAATAAATAATATATATATATATATATATTATTTTTAGGAGCATATTTCCTGAAATAATATGCAAGAATAACAAGAAAACAAGAATAGAACATTTTTATCAGAGTGGGGTCAATGTTAAAATTCCTCAATCTACGAAGAAAATATGTTCGCTGCATAGCTTACTGTCAATTGTTGTACCAAGGTACTTATATTCCTGTACCACCTCGATGGGCTCGATGGCCATCAATGATAGTGAGGGGGAGGCATGGGCACTGTTTCCTAAAATCAATAATTAGTTCTTTCGTTTTGGACACATTTATGTTTAAAGGGGTGATGAACTGAGAAATCAAATTTTCCTTGAGCTTTTGACATCTAAGAGGTCATCATATTATAAGAATATCCTGTAAGTTTCAGAACTGAAAACGTCCTTGTTAGTCCAATAAAAGCTTTTATTGACATAGCCTCTAAAAACGACTCGTTTTTAAAAGTGGGGAACTATGACGACAAAGAGGATAAAACACCACCCCCACAGAAGATGATCAACGCCTGCTTCACCACGCCAGGTTTAGCCCCGCCCGTTACACACACATTCGCGCATTACACACATAAGTATCATACATGCTTACCTCGTGATGACAAACTGGATCACTACCGAGCAATACAGAATATTGTGCAGTGCCTGGTTGTGCAAGACAGTCGCTGCATAAGCTTCCTGTGGATTCCAATAGGACTGCATGGATAAACTTTTTTTTAATGACGTTCCAGCTGATGAGGTAAAACATTGTCCGTCTGTTCGCTTCATTTCACTGAGGATTGTTTTGTCAACAAGACTGGATTTGCAGACCGATTAAGAGTAAAGAACGGTGCTGTGCCGTCTATATTGGATCTGACAGGAATATTGTGCAACACACGGACTCTGGGTCGAACATGTATGGGCGAATCCGGTTGCCATTTTACAACATAGGACGTTTTCCCCCATGTGCACCGACGGGTGAGTTAAACTCATTATAATATGCAAAACTGTTATCCACTCACAGCAGTGGGTGTTTACTTCCAAGTCTTCAGTGCGACACGCCCATAAAAACCGACTGTTTTTTAGGTAGGCTCACAACCAGGGTACAAAATAGCCTATTACTTGTTCATTTTGATGTTTTTGAATGCAAAAACCAAGCGAACGTTATAAGTTGACCTCAGACAACAATATAATAAAATTTAAAAAGCCAGTTCATGACCCCTTTAAAAAGGAACACTTTCACCACTCATTAAAATCCTTCAATATTGGTCCATGATCAATCACATTTTCATTTAAAAGAGACACAATGACAGAATCATCTGTAAATTTTAAAATCTGTCTATCATCATAGTGTGAACGGCATTCATTTGTTTATAATACAAACAGAAGAGGAGAGAGGACACATCCTTGGGGGGAGCCAGTAGAAGATAAATGTTTACCAGATAAGACATCATTAACCTTAACTTTTTGAGATCTTAAAGTTAAAAAGTCAACTAACCAGGCTGTTAGACCTGGGTTAATGTTGTAGTTCTTTAAAAGTCTTTACAAGTCTTTAAAAGTTGTAGTTCTTTATCTGCTAAAATGTGGGGTTGAATGCAGTTAAAAGCTGATGAAAACTCAATAAATAATAATAGCACAAATTTGTTTGCCCCTTCCAAATGATTAAAAACTGTATTTAGCAGGATGCCTAACGCATCCTCATCTCCAATAGACCATTTCACAAGATGTAAACAACACTGGTCCAGAAGCACTTCCTGTTTCAGTTTTTTAA
>NW_024121699.1:4055690-4082337 GCF_016745375.1 Pimephales promelas | reverse complement strand
CAGTAACAGCGTCCACACACACTCTCTCTACACAACACCTGATGATAACAATCAAATCTGTCTGGATGATCAGGATACGGCTGCTGTGTGCCAGTGTTAGTAATAACTCTGTTCCTCTTAGACAGATGGAGGCGTTTATTCACTGTGTTCAGATCCAGAGTGAGCTGATGGGAATCTGATGGAGAGAAAACACATCAGAAACAGGAATTATGAATCTGTCTGATCTTTTAATGTCTCTGAACTCTTCATGACTCAATGTTCAATGTATCATCAGTGTCTCAGTACAGATGATCAGATATCCTGAGCAAATCCTCATTTACATGATCAATTATAAAACTCTTCTATCATGATTTATTTCTCCTTCTACAGGAAGAACATGAACACACTCAGTGAGATTTCCTGCTTGTTTTCTAGTGACTCACATTGTAGGAAGTCGTTCCTGGTCTTGGGATTCATGTTGGTGAAAGTGACTGTGGAAATAAACAGACATGAACAGTGTGAAGAGAAATGACAAGATCAAATACATTCATTTCTGAGACATTTCTAATATAATGCTGTATGATATTAGATGATGGACTCATTTCTAAAAGCTGATGATGTGTTCCCTTTCGAGGGAACTCAACACTGCGTAGAGAAATCGACACTTTGGGGACGCTCCCTTAGCGTGCGCCTCTGAAGTATGAATGAAACTATTCCAATCCTGATTGGTATTGAGTCATGACGTCATGTGACGGCATAACCGGATGCATAAAAATGACGCTGACGCATACACATACCAGCTATCGCTCTTCAGCAAGCGCTCTCTGTGAAACTGTCTTATTTGGTGTTTTTTGTCTGTGACAAAGCTCTACATAGGGCGAGTGAACATTACACTAGTGTGTGTACCCCTGCCCTGTATGAATTTATTAGTTGTTGAGTCTTAAGTTCAGGCTATTGCAGTCTGATTCTGTTAGTTCACCTCACCTCCTGATCCAAGACATTCTTTCCTTTGCAACTTCATATTTATCAGATTTGTTTCTCCTCCTCTCGTGTCTCGATACGTTAGCTGTTGACTCGTCAGTGTCTGACTCTGATCTGTCTGCTGGGCCGTGCCGTGTGTGATACAGAAGTACCGGAAAAAGTAATGATTAGTTCATATTTCGAGTCTCGAGTTCGGGTTCGCGTCCGAGTCTTTCGTTCTCCCTGTCAGTACCGGAAAGAGAAATGATTAGTTCATCTCTCGAGTCTTCGTGTATGAGTCGTTCTTTTGTCACTTGACCACAGGTATCTCGCATGAAATACATTAGTTTCGTATTATTGACTGCGTCTGAAAGTATATTGTTTTATATTTGTAGGCATTAAATAACAAAATAAAACATTATCTGAAAAATAAAAGTTCCATATTGTCCCTGTCCGTCTTTTTTCTATATTGTGCATCTGTGGTGTGTTTTATTATATATTATACATGAATTAACTACTATTACAGTATATTATACATTATCTAGATGCTTGTTTGTAAAAAGCTTAGGGAATATAAGTATGGAGGGAGGGGAGTGTGAGGTTGTGGCCCCACCCAGTGGAGTTAATACGTCACAAATCCAGTCTATTTTAGCCGGCATTTTAGCGTCTGCTACTAATTCACAGCCATTTAAATGTAGAAATACTCAGAAATGCAACTTCTGCATGCAGCTTATTTTTCTCAAGAAACGCCCTCTAACATTAGAAAAGTGACACAAGAACATGTTAACACATAGAAAAAAAAGGTTCCTAAGAGCACAGTGGCCTCCATAATCCTTAAATGGAAGACATTTGGGACGACCAGAACCCTTCCTAGAGCTGGCCGTTCGGCCAAACTGAGCTATCAGGGGAGAAGAGCCTTGGTGAGAGAGGTAAAGAAGAACCCAAAGACCACTGTGGCTGAGCTCCAGAGATGCAGTCGGGAGATGGGAGAAAGTTGTAGTAAGTCAACCATCAATGCAGCAATCCACCAGTCGGGGCTTTATGGCAGAGTGGCCCGACGGAAGCCTCTCCTCAGTGCAAGACACATGAAAGCCTGCATGGAGTTTACTAAAAAAAAACACCTGAAGGACTCCAAGATGGTGATAGATAAGATCCTCTGGTCTGATGAGACCAAGATAGAACTTTTTAGCTTTAATTCTAAGCGGTATTTGTGGAGAAAACCAGGCACTGCTCATCACCTGTCCAATACCATCTCAACAGTGAAGCATGGTGGTGGCAGGTGGTGTTTTTCAGCTGCAGGGACAGGACGACTGGTTGCAATCGAGGGAAAGATGAATGCGGCCAAGTACAGGGATATCCTGGACGAAAACCTTTTCCAAAGTGCTCTGGACCTCAGACTGGGCCGAAGGTTCACCTTCCAACAAGACAATGACCGTAAGCACACCGCTAAAATAACGAAGGAGTGGCTTCACAACAACTCAGTGGCTGTTCTTGAATGGCCCAGCCAGAGCCCTGACTTAGACCCAATTGAGCATCTCTGGAGAGACCTGAAAATGGCTGTCCACCAACGTTTACCATCCAACCTGACAGAACTGGAGAGGATCTGCAAGGAGGAATGGCAGAGGATACCCAAATCCAGATGTGAAAAACTTGTTGCATCTTTCCCAAAAAGACTCATGGAGTATTAGATCAAAAGGGTGCTTCTACTAAATACTGAGCAAAGGGTCTGAATTCTTAGGACCATGTGATATCTCAGTTTTTATTTTTTAATAAATGTGCAAAAATGTCAACAGTTTGGGGTATAACCCAATATGGGGTGCTGTGTGTACAATAATGAGGGAAAAAATTAACTTAAATGATTTTAGCAAATGGCTGCAATATAACAAATAGTGAACAATTTAAGGGGGTCTGAATACTTACTGTACCCACTGTATATTTATATTAGCTGGCCACAAAATAAGCAGGATGATCCCAGTCAAAGCAAAAAGAGCTAGACGAGAGATTTCTGTAGAAATACGCCGGGCTAAGGCCGGAAACACACTGGCTGCGTGGCATGAGCGTGGCGTTTCTGTTGCATGGTGTCTGCGTTGCGTTTTCTGTCTCTTTGCACACCAGAAGCGTGTCTGACACGGCGCTGCTGCTGCTAGGTGACATAGAGGGACAGTCTACATTTGGATTAGCGGTGTGTTGCTCTTGCCTTTTCGACAACAATTTCAACTGTTTATCACATCTTCCAAAATCTGAAAGATATGGAAGTTGGCTGAGGCTGTCTGTTTAATTCAATAACATTTTCAAATTTTGTGTATCTTTAAAGAACCTATATTTAGCCTGATGGTGGACCGTCACTCAGAAAACACACTATGTTGTTTTTGTAGCCTATCCTATCTTTATATCCTCCTGACTCCCAGAACATGTTTTTTCAAAAGTTTTGTTCTTCATGTAATCACATTGTTACATTGAGCATAAGAAACAAATGAATATATATATATATATATATATATATATATATATATATATATATATATATATATATATATATATTATGTTATTGTTATAGTGTTAGTTAAAGGAGCTAAACGCAAGTCTCTGAGTTTTTGCAGAACTACGCCCCCTCTGGCGACAAGCGAAACTGCAACCAGAGCTGTGCGCGTTCATGGAGGAACACACACACACGCACATACGCACGTTTGCACGAGCTGTTCATAACTAAGGAGCATCAGCCGCACACTGTGCGGCACACATCTTTTGTTACAGTCATAATGAGGTAATACAGTAATAAATCTGCAAGTCATTTAAAATATATGAAAGGACAGGCATTCGAGTAAATTACACACTTGTGTGAGAGGGGGAAAACGGGGGTAGTAGAAAACTTCGGTTTTTGTTTCCATCTATCTCCCTGTGCTTACTGTATCCACTTATGATTGAATTATTATGGAAACACGTTCAGTTATCACTTTGTATAGGCTATGACCCATTTGAGCCCTAGAGACGACCGGAGATCTCTCCGTTTGTTGAAAGCTTCCCGGTGTTGACTCTCGTCTTATTCCGACGCCTGGCACTGGACAGACAGAAGTTTTATTTTCTGTCTCACGTGGAGTTTGCGTTGGGGTTTGTAATGAGCTACAAGCCGGTCTCTTTCCGCGCCATATACAGATTTAATGAAGTGCACGTCACCGAAAGCAACAGATATGAGCTGGATTTTATTAATCATCGGCTAATTTCAAAATCAGCAAAGACAGCAATAAGAGAGATCGGCAACAGAAATGGTAAGATCATTTCATTTCTTTACTTTTAATGAAGATGGTAGTGTTAAGCGTCTGCGACTTACTTTCACTAATTCACTTTGATTTGCGATAGATTGCGGCGCTTGATGAAGGGGCTCAGCTCAGGTGATGAAGGGGCTCTGCTCAGGTGATGCGCGTCGTCATATATGACTAATATCATGACATATAGCTTGGTTTCAACAACCAGATGCATTTACACTTGTCCAGTTTCGTCTGGAATACGGCACAGACCACGTCCTCAAGTGGTTTGAGCGATCGAATTCAAATCCGTCTCGAATGCGTTTCGGAGGGCATTTACACCCTGGTCTTTTCACGATCGAATAGCTATCCGATCACAGAAGACACATGAAGTGACCAGGTGTAAACAGCCCCTTTGAATCCATCGTCTACTTTTGTGGAAAGCTGACTAGAGTTGTGTCGCTCGAGTTGTCTTCTCTGATACGGAGAACGGCTGCGAATAGCTACACGAACCTGCCAGACATAGCCAGGCGAGCGTGAACGCGCATGACGTCACGCCCAGTCTCAGATTCGAGCCCGAATCCCTCTTATATATTTCACTGTACAGGGTTATAGAGGCGATCGCAGTGATCAAAGAAGGGCTCATTCAGCCCATCAGGCGATTGTTTAAGCATGTATGGGTTAGAAAACGGCTATTTTTAACATGAAAAGTTGCGCAATGCACCTTTAAGTAAAAACATTACAGTTATTTCACATGTATACATATTGTGTTCTTATTAGCCAATCAGATGTTGTTACGTCATTATGTAGGGATTAATTCACTGCTTGTTTACGTTTAGCGTCAGTATGCTCGCAGATTTTTTTAGAATGGCAACACCTCCCAAGTTTGTTGGGGTCATACCGACTGCAGCGGTTACAGAACAGGCTCGGGTTATGGAACAAGAGGTACAAACTCTAGTGGAATTAAGGGGCCATAGAAAGTGTTCCCCTACCAGACAGGGAGTCCAGGTTTTACAGCCGGTACTTTTTAGTTCCAAAGAAGGATGGCAGACTGAGGCCAATTTTAGATCTAAGGCTTTTGACTTGTTCTTTGAGGAGATCCAGGTTCGAAATGCTTACAATTTCCATTATCGGAAACCAAATCAGGTCCGAGGACTGGTTTGGCATGGTAGATCTAAAAGTTGGGGCTGTCCACTCCGTTGCAGGGTAACCGATGTTGTTCTTGCAGCGGGGCCCTCTAGGAAACGTCAATGACGCTTTGGCCCGCATCATGTTCCAGTGAACGCACACCACGTCATTTTTCCTTGAATCAGTTGTGGTCACCAAAACCGTATCGACTACAGCCTGCCAGTGTTCCGTTTCAGGGGGTCGAGAAGGGTGCTCGAAAAACACCTCACATCTCACATCCAGCCCCACTGGGGTTGGATGCCATGGTACAGGCCTGGCCGAGGCTTCACCTGTACGCATTTCCCCCGATTGCTCTGCTCCTGGGAGTCCTGGAGAGGGTCCGTCAAGAGGTCATCAGTTTACCTCTGGTTGCCCCAATGTGGCCGACCCGAGTGCGGATTTCAGACATAATATCACTCCTGATAGCTCCGCCATGGCAGATTCCTCTGAGGAGGGATCTGTTGTCTCAGGCGGAGGGAACAATCTTCCACCCTCGCCCAGAGTTGTGGAAGCTGTGGGTCTGGCCTCTGAGGGGGTTCAGTACCAAAGTGCTGGTCTATCAGCCAGGGTGGTTGAAACCATACTTAGCTCTAGGGCTCCGTCTACTAGGAGATTATATGGCCTCAAGTGGAATGTGTTTGTCACTTGATGTAGAGAACATGAGTCAGTCCAGTCAACTGCCCGGTGGTTTCAGTTCTGGAGTATCTTCAAGATCGTTTCTTTGCGGGTCTCTCCCCTTCCACACTTAAGGTGTACGTGGCTGCCATTGCGGCTTTCCACGCACCATGAAGAGATGGGCCTCTGGGGTGGCACCAGCTGGTCATTCATTTTCTCCGTGGTACTTGAAGGATGAGACCAGCAACCAGGTCCAGGGTTCCTGCCTGGGACCTGGCAGTGGTTCTTGAAGGGTTATCCCTGGTCCCCTTCGAACCTTTGCAGTCGGCTTTGCCTAAGCATTTTACACTTAAAATGGTATTTATCTTAGCTATTATCTCTCTCAAGAGGGTGGGAGATCTCCAAGCTTGGCAGTGACACAAGCTTGCTTGGAGTTTGCCCCTGGCAGAGTAAAGGCCTTTTTGCACCCGAGTCCGGGTTACGTACCTAAAGTACCTACTAATATGGCTTGGTCCACAGTCCTTTAGGCATTCCATCCTCCACCTCATGTGTCAGGAGAAGAAGAGAAGCTTATTTTGCTCTTCCCTGTCAGAGCTTTGAGCGTGTACCTCGAGAGGTCCTCTTCTTGGAGGAGGTCGGACCAATTATTAGTAGTATGTCACCTAGTGGCTCCCGGGATCCAAGCAAACTATTAGCAATTGGATTGTTAAGGCTATTTCCTCGGCTTACAAGGTGTGCGACTTGCCTTCACCTTTAGCAGTTAGGGCTCATTCTACAAGAGGCATGGCTTCCTCTAGGGCCCTCCTTTCGGGAGTGCCCCTCCAGGAGATCTGTGAGGCAGCCGGCTGGGCTACCCCGCACACTTTTATTAGGTTTTACAGTTTACACCTCCCTAGTAAGCCTGGCGCACACATGCTTTCGTCCTAAGTCCCTAAATCAGTTTCACTCCAGGACAGGCCTATTCTATGCGTTGCCTAGTGGGCATTCGTTCCCCAAAGTGTCGATTTCTTGACGCAGTGTTGAGTTCCCTCGAAAGGGACCGTCTCGGGTTATGACTATAACCCTTGTTCCCTGAGAAGGGAACAAGACATTGCGTCGTTCTGCCACGCCCCTCGAGGCCTTAGAGCAGTGTTTCCCAACCCTGTTCCTGGTGGCACACCAACACTGCGTGTATTCTTTGTCTCCCTTATCAAACACACCTGACTCAACCCATCAGCTCATAATCAGGTGGGTTAATGGGCTGATGGGTTGAATCGGGTGTGTTTGATTAGGGAGACAAAGAAAACACGCAGTGTTGGTGTGCCACCAGGAACAGGGTTGGGAAACACTGCCTTAGAGCGTCTTGCTTCATGTGTATGTGTCAGCATCACATTTATGCATCCGGTAATGCCATCACATGTTACGTCATGACGCAACGTCAATCAGGATTGGAATAGTTTCATTCATACCTCAGAGGCGCACGCTAAGGGAGCGTCCCCAAAGTGTCGATTTCTCCACGCAGTGTCTCGTTCCCTTCTCAGCGAACAAGGGTTATAGTCATAACCTGAGACTTTATTAATAAACTGAGATGCATTTAAGGACATTTGTGTGAAAAAAGACGCTTTATAAATAAAACAAACATTTCAGAAACTGTTGTATGTTCAGACTCTTTTCTCACACGTGTATAAAGGAGGCGCAGGACTTTACCTCCGTCTGAGATCTTCTTGATCTCCTCTTTGCAGAAATCCTCCAGTTTGTCTCTCAGCTGACGGACAGATTCTCTCACGCCATCAAAAGAGGAGAGAGAACCGAAGGGAACGTCGGGTTCGTCTGTAGATTCAGGAGGAGCTGAGAGAGACTGGAAACTCTACAGAAAACACAAATCAAAACTCATCATCTCCACACTTCAGCCAATAACCTGCACTATATCAGATCTGTGCGGCTCTTGTAGACTTGACTTCTCTTCAGTGACTCGCTTCAATCCAGCACTTTCACACAATCAGCTCATTTTTAATGGTCCATTTCCCAGGACTTTGTAAGTGCGTCTCTTTAAACAGAAGATGATCAGATGAGCGTCTGACTGATGATTATATGATAACACAACACTCGACTGAATCTGACTGAATTCCTGACAACATCTCAGTCAACGGCTCATTCTGCTCTCATCAAATGTTTCTCTGTCATAGCAGGATCTTGCTCAAGTCCACTATGATCCTGTTCTCCTAGATCTCTGTTACCTGCAGGAACTGGATGTGATCTTGTGTGTGTGAAAGCTGCTCCAGCTCAGCGTCTCTCCTCCTCAGATCATTGATCTCCTGCTCCAGTCGCTCCAGTCGTCCTTCAGCTCGACTCACTGCAGTCTTTTCCTGATCTCTGATCCGCTGTGTCGCCTCAGAGCGGCTTCTCTCAATGGAGCGGATGATCTCAGTGAAGATCTTCTCACTGTCCTCCACTGCTGTCTGTGCAGAGCGCTGTTACACACACATCACAATCACACAGTGAGTTCAGTGAGTCCAAACTGAGACGTCTCACACTTCTCTTCTTCTCCAGACTCACCTTATGAGACTTCACATCCTCTCTCAGCTGATGAAGATCTTTCTGTCTCTGCTGGATTCTCTGACGGATCTTCATCTGCATCTCCTTCAGCTGTTTCTGGAGGACAAACCAAAGACAGGGAATAACACAAAAAACTACTGTCATACAAAAATTAAAGTTACATGAATCCAGAATTGCTGGAGGTTAAAGATCTTGCATGGTAAGTTTTTACTGTCTGGTTCAAACCACAGATTCATGGTTTCCTGAAATGAATGTCCGCAGTATTTCATCAGTAACTAGTTTTATATCTGTGATGTCTCCATGACAAGAAGCACAAGCTAGTAGAATTCTCTCAATAAACTTTTTAATAACTGATGTACAAGCAGAATAACATGCAAGCACATGTAGGCACAAGCACAGCATTCACTCTTCTTCTTCACTCTTTTACTACAGCATATATCTCTCAGCTAAGGCGCTTGAGTGCCACCTAGTGGATTATTAACGTAAGGATATCACAATATCATTAGTACCATCATTTACTTTTCCTTAAGTCGCTCCAAACCTGTACAACTTTCTCTCTATTGTGAGACTCAACAGATGATATTTTGAAGAATGTCCCACATATTTTAGTTTATACATTGAAAGTAAATGGAACCAAAAAGTTTCAAGCTCCAAAAGGAGAAAAAGCATAAAAGTAATCTAAACAACTAGTGGTTAAAGAGTGGAGTACGCTAAATAAAATATGGTGACACTCAATAACATCAAACCTCATTGGTTCTTGCATGTCACTGTCACATGACTAAACACCATGATGTCATGACACAAACACCAGTGAAGTTTGATGTTTCTGATGTCCATATATTTGATTTCGGGCTCCACATACATGAGTTTATCAATGATTGATTTTATTTGTGACTAAAAAGTGGCTCTTTTAAAATGAGCATATTTTAAAAAGTGCACTTATTTTGAATATTATATAGACGGAAAGAATATAATTTTGAAATAATTGTGAAATGAACATAATGTTTTCAGAAACATAATTGCAGGTTAATTGGTTGTGAAATTAAAATGTATTATAGTTCAAATGTAAATATAAAGCAATTAGCTGAGCGCAAGAGTGATGTTTTGATCCACTTAAGTAGGATTTAAGTATATCATGTAATTTCATAATCCTATTGAGTTAAATTTAATATATAATTAATTAATAATATTATTAATAATTAATAATATTATTAATAATATTATTAATTAATAATATAATTTAATAAATAAATATTATTAAAATGTACTTGTAAGTAAAACATACGTAAACCATTTAATTTTACATTATAAAAAAGTGTTACTTATGAAACAGTCATGAAAGTTGATTCTCTTTAAGTGCACTTAAGTGGCCTTTCATTTCATTAATATTATATTATCTGCAAGTACACTTTTTTAAAACATAATTTTCATTTGAAGTACATGTGCATGTCAATACAATCAATTGCAGTTCTTTCTTTAACCACTAGTTGTTAGATTTACTTTTATGCTTTTTCTCCTTTTTGGAGCTTGAAACTTTAGTTCTCCATTGACTTTCAATGTATAAACTAAAATATATGAGACATTCTTCAAAACATCCTATTTTATATTCCACAGAAGAAACTCAGTCAAACCGGTTTGGACCAACATGAGTAAATGAGTGAGTAAATAAAGACACTTTCATTTCTGCGTGATCAATCTCTCTCAGTTCATACCTGTTTCTCTGTCCTCTGTGCTGCAGTTGATACAGTGTTGTGGTTTTTATGTTCATACTCTTTACACCACACACAGATGCACTGTTGATCAGTGATACAGAACATTTCTAGCTCTTTATCATGTTTACGGCAGATCATGTCCTGCAGTCGTCCAGTGGCATCAATCACTTTGTGTGGTTTACGAGAGGGAAATTCCTCATGACGGTCAAAATGAGTTTGACAGTAAGACTCCTGACACACCAGACAGGACTTGACGGCTTTGTGTTTTCTTCCAGTACAGACGTCACACTCCACGTCTCCAGCTCCAGCGTAACAGTCAGCAGGAAGTTTAGTCTTCTTCAGTTTCTCTACCAGTTCAGCCAGAATGGTGTTTTTCCCTAAAGCAGGTCTTGGACTGAAGGTCTGTCTGCACTGAGGGCAGCTGTAGACGCTCTTCTCATCCTCCTGATCCCAGCAGTCTGTAATACAGATCTTACAGTAACTGTGTCCGCAGGGAATAGCCACTGGATCCTTCAGCAGATCCAGACACACTGGACACATGAACTCATTCTGAGAAATTCTGGCTTCTGCCATTTTACTGAATACAGAGACACGAACACACAACAGCTCAACAACACTTGAGTTTCTGTTTCTCTGAACTGAGGAGTTGAAATGGTTTCCTGCTTGTGTGTTTGAGTGACGTGTGTAAAACAGAGGTGTGTTTAAAGCAGCTTCCTCATTCCTGGTGAAGGAGGGTCACT
This sequence comes from Pimephales promelas, assembly GCF_016745375.1. Next base: position 4,071,387 of record NW_024121699.1, on the reverse strand, counting down.
TTACTGCTGTGTTTATGTGTCCTAGTGGAGTCAAACACATTGTAAATACGAGTTCTGTCATGAGGAGGGTGAATCCAGGTGCAGACGGGATGCAGTGACACAAAGTTTATTATAAACATTCTTACTCTGCAACTTTTATAGGTAAAAACAGCGCCATCTCCTGACAAGTACCTAAACACAACATTTTCTCTCAGGACAAAACAGTTGACTAAAGGCCTGTTCACACCGGGACGAATTTCGCGCGCGTTATTCGTCGACGTTTAACGCCTCGTGATTAAACAATGGGCGCCAATGTGAGTGTTCACACCGACGCGAAAAACGCCACGCGTAAAAGCGTCATTTTTAAAAAAACGCCTCGGGTTCGTTTTTTTGGTTTGACGCGCCGCGTAAAAACCTATCCGACCAACGAGATTGGCGGGTTTGCTCACGTGTCTGGTACTTCTGAAGTTACAGTAAAACACAACTTGAGGGCGCTCAAACACAAAACGGTCTTGCCGAGCACACATACGGCGAAGAAGAGGCAAGATACCTATGGGCAAGATGAATATTGAGCTGCTGGTCTCGGAGCACAAAGAGCTATAAGATAATATTTATATTAGTTTTTCTGTAATAATAGTATATAGGGTGACCAACAGTCCTGTTTTCTTGGGACATGTGTAAAACGTCACTTTGTGCTTTATAGAAATCTGAGTGGAGATGAGAACTGCGCATAGTGTGCATAGTGTCAGTTAGATTTTGACAAGTGAGGAGAGGAGATAACCGCTCTGCCGACTCTTTGTATTCTTTCTTTTATTTTATTTTTCTATTGTGACCAGATGTTTGTTTGTGTTTTTTTTCTCGCTCGATCCCCATGTATGAGGAGGACGAGTGTGACGTTTGAGTGGTTTTATTAAACGCGGGGAAATACGACAACTCTCGTCTCTCGTGCATCTGTTCATCCGACAACTGCTATGTTTTTATCTCTGGGCAACATCTCAACTTTGCGTTACACATGTCCTGTTTCCACGTCCTGTCCTGACTGTTTTTAAGTGATGAAAATGTCCTGGTTTTCAAACAAAAACTGCTGGGAAAGATCAGTTCTACAGCAAAATATAGATGGGCAAACAAGGTGGACGAGGAAGAAAAACAAGATAAAGAGAATGAAAACTAAAGATATAAATAGATTTTGTTAGTTAGTTTTTGTAAGTTTGTGAGAGCTATTTTTTGTTACATTTGGAGGCTTTTTTTTTAGTTATTTATTATTTATTTATTTATTTTTCTAATACCGAAGACATTATTTCTATCATTATTTCATTCGTTTTTTCTATCTGTCATAATAAAACATTGAGACATGGATATGATCACCCTAGTATAGTATTCTATTATTATTTCTGTTTTACATTAAGCGCCATCTATTGTCAAGGAATGAATTTGCATGTTCCTTCGGCTCATCGTCAGCGAAAAACGCTTGGGTGTGAACACAAAAAACGCGTTGAAAAACGCTGACGAATAAAGCGCACTGATATTCGTCCCGGTGTGTACGGGCCTTAATGCTGGGCTTACACCAAAGGATTTTCACAGTCCCAGACTAAAGACCGGCAGTCTTTAGGAATCTCACTGAAATCTCGGCGCGCTCCCGTCGTCTCGATCTTTAAATGTGAGGTGATAATCTGCAGTCGACGACCCGATTTTTGCCAGTCTTTCTCTAGTCTTTCATATCAAACATGTTTGATATTATCGTAAGTCCTAGCGTAGTCCTAGTGATGTAAAACAATCAACAACCAATAAAATTGAGGTTTGCTTGTCCACCTCTCACACCAGAGACACAAGTTCGAGACCCACTCATGGGAGCTCTCTCAGGGAGCCGGCTGGATGTGATGCTGATTACACATTGTTTCCTGATATTGACTTTTTTCCTTACCAGAAAAGTTTTTATATCTACTAGGGCTGGGCGATATGGAGCAAAAAATTATAGCTCGATTTATGATAGAAAGCAGAACGTGGGTAGTTATATATAGCCGTATTTACCGCACTTAAGGCGCACCTTCAACGAATGACCTATTTTAGAACATTTTTCATACATACGGTGCACTGGATTATAAAGCACATAAGATACTACAGTCAAATGTTTGACTGGGTTTACGTTATGCATCCACTAGATGTGCTGGGAATGTAGCGAGTGCGCGCCGCCGGAGGTGAGGCGTTTATTAGTGTGGGCGCGCTCGGGCGGGCACCTAACTGACATTCGCATGCGGACTGATATAATCATTCAATGTCCGGCGGCTCTCTGACAGAAACAGCTGTCTGTTTTGAATGAGATGACTCGGTTACTGTGAACGGGGAGCGCTTGATGGACATTCTGTGACGCGCGAGCAGCGCCGGGAACAGTGTGTCTGTTAAGAGTGAGCGCTCGTGAGCGGGGGACACACATAGCTAACCTGATTTATACGAGGTTGAACTGGCCGTGTGACAAAGCGGGCATAAAGGCCAATTTATACTTCTGCGTCGAGGGTACGCCGTAGTGTACGGCGTTGGCTACGCACGTAGGCGACGCCGTTGTGAGCATTTATACTTCTGCGTTCAGGTCTTGGTTGCTCTGCAGTACTGCTCCGAAACGCTAGTTGGCGGCGGAGAGTTTTAATGTTCCACTGTGTTTAGATTCCTCGCGGCTAGGTTACTACAAGCAATATTGACTGAAAGAGAGTGGATCATGTTGGAGTTGGAGCTTATTGAGGTGGAAAAACAGTTCACTTTAGTGAAATTACTAAAACTGAAAGGCAGAAATGACAGAAGACGTCGGAGGAGATGGTACGTGTGGAAATCATAGACAGTGGTGGAAATGCGTGAGAAGGTACGTGCGGAAATGCATAGGAGGAAATGCGATGCTACCAAGCCGACCAATCACCGATCTTGCGGTCCGCGTCGCCGCGACGTGTAGTTACATTTTTGAAGAGGTGCGCGTCAGGCGACGGCGAAGGGTACGCGGTATGGGACGCGTCTGTGCGTATGCTACGCCGTCCCTACTGAGCGCACCCTACGCAGAAGTATAAATTGGCCTTAATATGGACACGAGTGCGAGTTCACGGGCGAATTTAATAACGCGGAGCGTTGTTAACCAATTTATCCAAAGCGCTTGATATAAGGCGTTTTTTGAGAAAATTAAAGGCTTTAAAGTGCGCCTTATACTATGGAAAATACGGTATAGGGCCTATAGCCTATATATATTTTTTTTTTCTATTCATTTGCTGCTATTATGCGCAGTTGAGTGTACAATACAGGTTTACTGTGCGTGGCACATAAGGTGTACTTCTGTTGCTTGCAAACAGACTCTTCTGAGGTGACAGGGATTTCCAAATGTGTTGCTCTGATTCCAATGCACGAATACACTTCAGGCTCACTCTCGCTCTTATCCAAGGTAAATCATCAACACTATCATCCCTTACAAGTGTTTTATTTAACTGAATTCATCACAATAAGGACACATGCGCAGGATACTTTACTTCCTGAAGAAGTGCGCACCCTAATCCGTGTTGCTTTCACATTCACGCAACCGCGGAATGATGGGAGGAATTTGGTGGGAAGCTAAAATAATCTAGTTGTAGTCTTATAAATAGTGTCACTACAAGATTCAGTGTTTGTAAAATCTTTAGTCTGAGACTAAAAACTATGAACCCAAAGTCTTTAGATGTGAGGTGATAATCTTATAAAGTCTTTTCTAAATCTTTTCAAAGTCTTTTGGTGTACGCCCGGCAAGGCATACTCGGCAGCAGGTCAGTTTACACACTATGGCGGTCCTCCAGGCATACCAGGCTGATTTATTAAAAGACATAGATGATGAATGTGAGAAAGTGGGGAGAGAGACTATAGCAGAGATCAGGAAGGCAGCTGATCTGTCTCTTCTGGCCACCAGAGAAGCGGCAAAATCTGGCCACGGAGAGGCATCTCTGGTTGAATTTATCTGACATCAAAGAAAGAAATAAGAGATTTTTATTAGATGCTCCTGTCTCCCCTACTGGTCTTTTCGGCGATTCAGTGAATTCGGTCGTTGAGAGATTTCACGAAGCAAAGAAGCAGGCAGCTGCTTTTCAAAAATTTCTCCCTCGCAAAGTCCATGTCTCTGGGGCTGCTGGGCAGGAGCAGCTTCAGCCGAGTATGTCCACCTCGAATAGAGCCCAGCAAAAGATGAGCGTGGTTGTTCGTGCCCCCTCACAGAGAGACTGGGGGTCGGGACAGAATGCTCAGCGAAGGTCTTCCCGAGGTAGAGCAGATCTGAGGACTGTAATTATCTCCAGGAAGGCCTCGGCGAAGAAGTCCTGACGCCAAAGGCGCCAGGATTTCGATGGTAGCCCCCTCCGAGGGGATTCGGTGTGTTGAGGCACCCGTTTCCTCTCGGTGCCATCAGGGGGGCATGCTGCCAACCCTGCCACCTCTGGTATTTCAGGGCGCAGCGGTCCTGTTTGTCTCCACGTCCACCCGGAAACGTAGCGGCGTAGGGAAGCTTGCACTCTCTGAGGAGATTTCAAAGAGGGTCAGTTCGGTTGCTTCCTCCCGGTGCGCCGTTTTCAAATAACACCAGAGACCAGCCTCGAGAGTGGTTCCCTTAGTAGAGTATCTGGCAGCGTGGAAACTTCTGCCAAATGTCTCAGATTGGGTCCGCATACATTCACGTCTCCATACTTCCGCAACACAGGAAGTTCCTCAGGTTCGCTTTCGGGGGGGAAGCGTACCAGTATTGGGTCCTTCCGTTTGGCCTAGCACTGTCACCCCGCACGTTCACAAAGTGCGTGGATGCAGCTCTGGCTCCGTTAAGACTCCAGGGCATCCGCGTTCTGAACTATATAGACGACTGGCTAATCCTGGCACAGTCGGAACATCAGGCGGCTCAGTATCGAGATGCTATCCTAGCTCATATGAAGACGTTGGGGTTAAGGCTAAATGTAAAGAAAAGCGTGTTAGTTCCACAACAGAACACCACTTTTCTGGGCGTAGAATGGGACACGAAAACCATGAGAGCCTGTTTGGCGCCCACCAGGATAAAATCGATCCTGGAAGCCGTGCACAGGATAAGACTAGGCCAGTCACTCACTGTAGTACAGTTTCAGAGAATTTGGGGTTTGATGGCAGCAACGTGATTCCTTTTGGCCTGCTGTACATGAGACCCTTACAGTGGTGGCTCAGGACCAAGGGGTTCTCCCCAAGGGGAAATCCGTTTTGCATGATCAAGGTCACGCGGTAATGCCTACGTGCCTTAGTTATGGAAAGATCCTTGGTTCTTGTCCCAGGGTCCGGTGCTGGGAGCTCCTTGTCGTCGCTTAACGCTAACGACGGATGCTTCCCTCACCGGTTGGGGGGCGACCATCATCTTTCCTGGCACATAAAACAGTTGGAGATGATGGCCGTGTTTCTGGCACTCAGACACTTTCTCCCAGACCTCAGGGGCCACCATGTGTTGGTTCGCACGGACAACACTGCGGTGGTCTCCTACATAAATCGCCAGGGGGGTTTACGATCTCGCTGACTTTGGAAATTGGCAATCAAGTTCTGGTTTTGGCCCAGGGGAAGTTGCTATCAGTTCGAGCACTGTATATTCCGGGTTATATGAACAAGATGGCAGACTCTCTGTCGAGGCAGGTAGTGGTGGCGGGGGGATGGAGACTTCACCCAGAGGTGGTGGAGCTCCTTTGGAGTCGATTTGGAAAAGCTCAGGTGGATCTGTTTGCGTCTCAAGAGACAACGCACTGTCCCCTATATTATTTCCTAATGCATCCAGCCCCCTTGGGGTTGTGGCCGAGGTTACGTCTGTATGCCTTTTCCCCCCCCTGGCATTACTACAGGATTATTACAGGAGTTCTGGAGAGAGTTTGCCGGGACGGGGTTCGGCTCTTATCGATAGCCCCGTTCTAGCCAGGCCGAGTGTGGCTCTCAGACATTGTGTCTCTTCTCGAGGGTCCTCCGTGGGAAATTCCGGTCAGGAGGGACCTTCTCTCCCAGGCGTCAGGGTCAGTGTTACAACCGTGCCCAGAGTTATGGAAGCTGTGGGCCTGGCCTCTGAGGGGGACCGGCTCATAGACTCAGGTCTCTCTACTGAGGTAGTGGAGACCATGTTACACTCTAGAGCTCCTTCCACGAGGAGAATTTACGCCCTAAAATGGAGAGTTTGTGTTGCCTGGTGTTCAGGCCAGTCTGTGAATCCAGTTAACTGTCCAGTTGGTTCAGTACTAGATTTCCTTTAAGAGAAGTTTTCTTCGGGGTTGTCTCCCTCCACCTTGAAAGGTTACGTGTCAGCCATATCTGTTTATCACGTTCCTATAGAGGGTGCGTCAGTGGGAAGGCACCCATGGGTAACTCGCTTCCTCCATGGTACTTTGAGGCTAAGGCCTGCGGCATGCTCGAGGGTGCCGACTTGGGATTTAGCCATTGTATTGGAAGGTCTAGCCCTGGCCCCCTTTGAGCCCATTGAAGAGGTTTCAGAGAAGTTTCTCACATTAAAAACTTTGTTTCTTCTTTTTATCTCTTCTCTTAAAAGAATCGGTTATTTACAAGCATTGTCAATTGCTCCCCTGTGTCTTGAGTTTGCACCTGGTATGGTGAAATTGTTCCTGTTTCCAAAGGAAGGTTATGTGCCGAAGGTCCCCACAAATGTGGCGGATACCATAATGTTGCAGGCCTTTTCTCCGCCTCCATTTCAGAACCAGGACAAAGAGAAATTAAACTTGCTTTGCCCAGTTAAGGCTTTGGATGCATATATCCACAGAGCTGCCCTGTGGCGAAAATCTGATCAACTGTTTGTGTGTTTTGGGTCCCCGAGTAAAGGGAAGCCCGCATCCAAGCAGACTTTGAGTAAGTGGATAGTTGAGGCTATTTCACTTGTGTATGAGTCGGCCGGTCATCCGTCACCACTAAAGATCCGAGCCCACTCGACTAGGAGTATGGCTGCGTCTATGGCCCTATTGTCTGGCGTCTCGCTTCAGGAGGTTTGTGATGCGGCAGGATGGTGCATTACGATGTGCATTACGATTTCACATATACAGGCACTTGAGGACTATGGCGACGTGGGTATTCAGTTCCCGCAGCACTATACGCGGTGTTGAGTTCCCTTGAAAGGGAACGTCTCAGGTTACGTATGTAACCCTGGTTCCCTGCATTCCCTGCTATGGTTTGCCATACTCCCTGCATGCCTGTGACCGACTTGTTCGACCTATTAGAAGCTAGTGTTTGTTAGGTTCAGGGGTGCTTTAAAGGTTACTGGTCAATGACTGATTTGACAAGTGCTTCATGACGCAATGGCGCATGGGCGTTCCCGCAGCGCTATACGCAGCGTCTCGTTCCCTCTCAGGGAATAATAATAATAATAATTCATTACATTTATATAGCGCTTTCTGGACACTCAAAGCGCTTCACATAGAGGGGGGAATCTCCTCAACCACCACCAATTTGCAGCATCCACCTGGTTGATGCGACGGCAGCCATATTGCGCCAGAACGCCCACCACATACCAGCTTACTGGTGGAGAGGAGACAGTGATGAAGCCAATTGGTATGTCTATATATGGGGATTATTAGGAGGCCATGTTGGACAGAGGCCACTGGCAGGGGCGCAGATGGCACTAGGGACGGGGGGGACATGACCCCCCCAGATTTATAGTGAGCCGATCCGTCCCCCGCCCCCACAAAGCGACAAAAATCGTAATGTCCCTGCCGGCCGCTGCTCCAGAATCGCGTCGGGGCAGACACAGGCTGACACACAATAATAATCTACACCGGTCACCATTACTTTGTCCACGTTCTCACTACACGGCACGCTGTTCTGTTGTCAATAAATACACGATGCCATCATGTCATCGACGTTTACACTCTCGCTGTGCCTGTGTGTGTCAGTGTCTGTGCTACGGCTACAACTCCTTCTGAGTGACGTCGCCAGGGTCCTATGAGGAGCCCCAGTCCATCAGGCCTTTATGTCCCACTAGGTGGACTGTACGCTCACCTGCTATCCGTGCTGTTCTCAGCCAATATGGGATGGTACTAAATGCACTGGATGAGATGGCTGCAAGTAATTCTGGATCTGCAAGCCGGCCAGAGGGGCTTACGTGTTCGACTGCAACAGGGTAATGTTGTACTGGGACTTCTGCTTGCTTTAGATGTGATCAGTGAACTAGAGGTTCTAAATGCATCTCTCCAGAAAAACACTCAAACAATGGAGGGTATGCTCTCTGCAGTCTCTCTTGTCCAAGAAAGCTTGAAATCCAAAAGAAATACTGAACACTTTGAGGCAGTCTTTAAGGAGGCAGGAGACATGTGTGACAATCTGTCTCTAGAGACCATTGTTCCACCATGCACACATAGGCCCCCTAAGAGATATTCTGGGCAGGCTCCTGCATACACACCTGGATCAGCTGTGGATTTTTAAAGAGTAGAGTTCTACCGTATCCTTGACACAGTAGATGCACAAACTACTGAGAAGTTTATGCAACCAGGCATTCAAACTTTAAAAGAACTGGAAAACTCACTCCTGACTCCCATTGCAAATTGTGCAGCAGTTTGTAAATATCCTGAACTGAATGAGGAAGACTTGAAAGTCCAATTAGCCATGTTTAAAAACAAGCACAAGGTCAGCACAACTGCAGATGCTGTGCATGTTTTGAGAGAAATGCCCCCTGAAGTCAGGGGCCTATTTGATCAGGTAGAGACATTAGTAAGATTGTTGATGGTGGTGCCCATATCATCAGCTGAGGCAGAGCGCAGTTTTAGTGGGTTACACAGGTTGAAAACTTGGTTGCGATCAACCATGACACAAAAAAGATTCAATGGCATTGCTGTGTGCCATATTCACCAAGAGAGGCTTGACAGACTGGACAGACAAGACATTGCGCAGCAGTATGTTCAGGGTAATGAAAGGAGGAGAGATGTTTTTGGGTCCTTCATTGAGTAAATTTGTTTGGTTGCACTAAACGGAATTTCTCATACTCCGTATAGCCTACTTACTGATTTTTATTTATGTAAATATGTTGTTGTTATTTTATTATTTGCACTTTTATTATTGGTTCTTTGTTTTTTGTTCATAATGATACTGTGAAAGCTGAGATTAGTAAAAGTTCAAATAAAATATACTTTGGTGAAGACATGAAGTTTTTGAGGGTGATTGGCATACTAGTCAAATAACAGTCTGATCATGCATTGTGGTGATAAGGTAGGCCTTTGTTTATCTTTGTTCATTGTTGTTTTTTCCATGAAATTTCATTTTTTAAATAAGAATCCCCCAATGGCTTTTAGTGCAAATCATTAGCCCAAGTTTACGCAAAGTAACTACTTAAACACTAGTTAAACCCCGAATTACACAAAATAACTAATTGAGTTGAAATAATTTGCTGACAGCTTGGTCCCCCCCAGTTAAAAAATCCTATCTGTGCCACTGGCCACTGGGCAAATTTGGACAGGATGCCGGGGTTACACCCCTACTCTTTCGAAAGACATCCTGGGATTTTTTTGTGATCACAGAGAGTCAGGACCTCGGTTTAATTTCTCATCTGAAGGATGGTGCTCTTTTGACAGTATAGTGTCCCCACCACTATATTGGGGCATTAGGACCCACACAGACCACAGGGTGAGCACCCCTGCTGCCTCACTAACACCTCTTCCAGCAGCAACCTGGCTTACTCAGAAGGTCTCTCATCCAGGTACTAACCAAGCTCAGCCCTGCTTAAGCCCGGAACACACCAAGCCGACGCCAACGAACTAGTGCTGATGAAAGCCAACTGTGTTGTCGCTTCTCGTCCGCTCTCGTCAAGGTAAAAAAGCTGCATTTGAACACACCGAGAGAACTACAACAGACTGTCAGATAGAATGTGCGTTCTGCGCCTGCGTGTAATGAGCCAACTGTCTATTTCTGCAGATATATAAGTCAATATTCGTCATTCAGAAAGGAAAACCGACGCTGCCGGCTGCAGATACATATGATGTAAAAAAAAGCAGCACATGCTTACCGTTTTGAATATCAATCCTGCTGAACACTTTCTTTATTCCACTCCGCTCATGTTAATATTGAAATATTCGCTAAGGAACACTCAGGTAAGAAGACGTAACAAAAGAACAGCCTTCTATCTTTACAGTTGACTTCTTTGCTTGCTGTTTTGCTTTAATTCTTGTGCACTGACTCTTTCACTAAGCTGAACAGCCAATCAGAGTTCTCTCTTTCCCCAACGGTCCAACGCCGATTCAACATGTCGAATCGTGAGAACCAGGGTTACATACGTAACCTGAGACGTTTTTTTTATGTTTTGATTGCAAGGCGTGCTTTTGCTGGTTTTGATATAATAGTGTGCCTATATAGACAATGAAAGCTCTGATTCAATGATTATTTTGCAGCATCCCTCAAAACTGTGCACAGCAGTCTCACATTTATTTGGGTGTTTTAGTAAATATATATGTATATATGTGTATTATGTATAAATATATGTTGATAGATATAGGCTAGGCCACTGATGTGTATTACTGTGTCCTGTTGTTTGGGTGTGTATTTCTCAATTGCTAACACTCAGTTTCCCAAACCATTCATTCAGTTCTTAAAACAAAGACACAATTTTCAAAACAAAAGTTATTTCACTTGTCTTCACACACATTACAATTTTCTTCATGATTTCTGCAAACACTCTACATGTTACGAGGCTGGAGACGAGATGTGCAGCTTTAATTAGAATCGTCAAACAGGCAGGGGTCAGATAACAGCAAAACAGGCTATTCAGAGAGCAGGCACAGAGAGTAGTCATATAGCAAGCAGGAGATCAGGGCAGGCAGCAAACAACGATAATCCAGAACAATCCAAATAGTATATAATCAATATACTATATAAATAATCCAAATAGTAGTGCGATAGCAATCCAGAGTCGGTACACAGAACAGACAAAACAGGGAAACCCACTCAGTGATTACAGGCAGTGGCATTGTAATACTTCGCACTGGGTCTGTGTATGAGTGTGGCTTAAATAGGCAGTCTGAATGAGGTGCAGGTGTGTGTGCAATCAGTCCCAGGAATGGTGCATTATGGTAAACAGAGTTCTATGAAGTGATCAGTTCTGATGTAGAGTGCCCTCTGGTGATTCTCAGGGGCATTCGAGCTGGTGATTGTTACACAACACACACGCCCTGATTTTACACACATTTAACTATGTTCTCATGATGATCAGACTCTCCACACACACATATACAGAAGCAAGAAGACAGACAGAAAGGAAAAAAGCATTATCATATTTTACTTTTCCTTAATTTCATAAGCATCCTTTTCAGCTGAAAAGAATTATTTCTTCAACAACTTTATCAAACGTTGTGAAAGTCATTTATTTCTTCTAGAGTTCATAATTTCAATCCCTTGTGACCCAATATCTGAAATCTCAGAAAGTGCTTCTTCATCCCTCATCTTCTGCATCACAATCTTCCTCACATTTTGAACTGTGATTGTTTTCCAGCATTATTTTCTCCACTACTAATGTCATTTCCACATCTTCACTCCTTACATTGTTCACAACCAGTTCTGTTATTTCCTTCAAAACCACACGATCCTCAATCTGTTCAATCAGTAATGAACCTGTGTTTGATCATTTCAACTGAGATACTTTTGATAATAATAATACACATAATTTATGTATTTATGTCACTATTAAAAAAACAAACAAAAACAAATGAAAGGTTTTAATCAAAACAGTTACAGTTTGAGAAAATTGCGCACACACACACACACACACACACACACACACACACACACACTCTGTTATGTCTTCTATGAGGATTTTGATACACACATTCATTCTGTTTTATTTCAGTGAAGTTCATCAGTATTAATGTAATGAAGAGGAAATAAGAGTCTCTATAACATCTCACTGTTACTGGTTTATCGTGCGGCTCAAAGTATTATGGGTAAAATCTCTCTATATCTGTTCTGAAACATCAACACAGTTTCACTGATGATCCAGAATAAACCCCAAACCCAGGATAGAGCGGCTGAGTGAATGTGGTCTGGACTGTGTGGATGAGGCTCATTGTGTCAGAGACGCTGTAGAAGGACAGAGTTCCTGCACTGTGATCCACACACACTCCTATTCTTCTGCTGACGGACTTTACAGGGAGACGAGTGCGTATGTTATTGTGCCAGAATGAGTAACTGGAGGAAGAGCAGTACAAACTCCAGGACTGATCATTACCTCCAAACACACACTCATAACCAGATCCCTTCCTGCTGATGCTCTTATATGACACTGATATATCAGCATAATCTCCACTCCACTCAATCTCCCAGTAACAGTGTCCACACATAATCTCTCTACACAACACCTGAGAATAATAATCAAATCTGTGTGGATGATCAGTATACGGCTGGTCTGTGTCAGTGTTAGTAATAACTCTGTTCCTCTCAGACAGACGGAGGCGTTTATTCACTGTGTTCAGATCCAGAGTGAGCTGATGGGAATCTGATGGAGAGAAAACACATCAGAAACAGGAATTATGAATCTGTCTGATCTTTTAATGTCTCTGAACTCTTCATGACTCAATGTTCAATGTATCATCAGTGTCTCAGTACAGATGATCAGATATCCTGAGCAAATCCTCATTTACATGATCAATTATAAAACTCTTCTATCATGATTTATTTCTCCTTCTACAGGAAGAACATGAACACACTCAGTGAGTTTTCCTGCTTGTTTTCTAGTGACTCACATTGTAGGAAGTCGTTCCTGGTCTTGGGATTCATGTTGGTGAAAGTGACTGTGGAAATAAACAGACATGAACAGTGTGAAGAGAAATGACAAGATCAAATACATTCATTTCTGAGACATTTCTAATATAATGCTGTATGATATTAGATGATGGACTCATTTCTGAGAGCTGATGAATAATCTCCAGGGGCTTCATTTATAAAAACACACACATCGGATTGATCCGTTCATCCGATTGTTCAGATTTGGGCTCTTTCTCACACGTGTGTATAAAGGAGGCGCAGGACTTTACCTCCGTCTGAGATCTTCTTGATCTCCTCTTTGCAGAAATCCTCCAGTTTGTCTCTCAGCTGACGGACAGATTCTCTCACGCCATCAAAAGAGGAGAGAGAACCGAAGGGAACGTCGGGTTCGTCTGTAGATTCAGGAGGAGCTGAGAGAGACTGGAAACTCTACAGAAAACACAAATCAAAACTCATCATCTCCACACTTCAGCCAATAACCTGCACTATATCAGATCTGTGCGGCTCTTGTAGACTTGACTTCTCTTCAGTGACTCGCTTCAATCCAGCACTTTCACACAATCAGCTCATTTTCAGTAGCGTACCGTGGGGTCTCAGTCAGGGCCCGCGCGGAAGACGCGTACATGCTAGAAATAGAGTCGACGCCTATTTTTCACACGACACGCAAACATGTTTGAAGCCTTTTCAGGCAAAATAGAATAGGAAAAGTTGTTTATATGTTATTTAATTTGTACACGAATACATATTTATAAATTTCATTTTGATGGTTGAAAGTCTAGGTTTTGACATAAATTCAGATAGGCCTACAAATATAATTTATAAATAAATAAATAATTATCAATTTTCGAATATTGTCCTGTCAATGCAGAACGAAGTATTCTGTAGTCTATTTTGCTGTCAATAGTGCTGACAGTATCTTTATCAGTAGGCTTTATATGAAGTAGCCTATAGTCACCTATTAAGTCACCTAGCAGCAGCGCCGCGTCAGACACGTTTCTGGTGTGCAAAGACACAGAAAATGAGACACAGCTGACTAGAGGTCTTCACAGTGCACCCGAGACCCGTCGGCCCGGGACCCGACCCGGGACCCGTAGTGCTACGGGTTCGGGTCTGTATTTTAAATGATCAGCCGGGTCCGGGTCGGGTCCGAATCTATTACTTCGGGTCCCGGATCTGTTTAACATTGTGTGTAATACCAACGCATTCTCATCCTTTAGCGTCATATAGGACGCTATATGACAAAACGGCAAAATACTACTCACATGACACCCGTTATCGTTAATATAACACGCGCTGAGAACCGGCTGGTAATACACGTGCGATCGGAGTGCAATCTCAAGCGCATGTCATGTTTCTATGGCAACCAGAGCAGAGTTTCCGCCAAACCGCGCTTTACATTTTCTCCAATGTTTACAATAATATAAATGAACCGTCTTGTTTAATCTTAAAGTTTTGGTGGTCAGATTCAGACTCAGAGATGAAGAGCAGAGAGCACAGATATGATCAAGCTGAACAAGCAACAAGCAATCGTTATTATAGTTCAAAAGGGCAAACAGTTAAAGGTATTATGCGAGTTAACTCGAGTCAGAATGTGCATGTGCAAGGCTGCATTTGTCATCCATCACCGTGACATCAAGTGGACTTTTAAAGCTGAAATAATGAGTGGATTAAGCTTGGAATAACGAGATAAATAACATGGATAGAACTTTCTTGTCGGTGAATTGTAATGCATCAGTCAGGTAACTTAACAAGGAAGTGAGACGACGGCTACTAAAATTAGGTAAGACAAAAAGTTTTATTTTTCGCAACTCGTGTGAAATAATATGTGACAATCGGGTCCAGTCGGGTTTGTGTCTTCCTGCCGGGTTCGGGTCCAGTTTTCAAATAATAGACGGGTCCGGGCAGTACATTTATGTCATTTCTCGGGTCTGCACGGGTCCGGGTCCAACTTTTGAAATGAACGACGGGTCCGGGTCGGTTCGGTGTAGCACATTACGGGTCTCTTTCGGGTCGGGCATGCATTTTTGGACCCGTGAAGACCTCTACAGCTGACACGCAACAGAAACGCCACCCTCACGCCACGCAGCCAGTGTGTCACCGGCCTAACACTCATTTATTACTTGTAAATAAAATACATCCTCCGATCATTTCTGATGAAACGTTCAATGACCTCCTCATGCAGTTGTGGGTCCTGCTTAGGATGAATGAGCAGCTCCTATGGCAATAGATGAGAGAGTCGTCCAGAGAGTCGTGTTTGTTCAGTTGTATTCCTTAATTACCTTTTGATACACTTGAAAGCGAAGAAAGATCGCTCAACTGATGCGGTGGACACTGGAATGGTCGCGATCAATCACATGAGGGCATAAAGCTGACATTTACTGACATTGCTCACAACCCGACGAATTTTCTAACGGCTGATGACATCAGTGTACCATTGCGACTTGACAGGGATCCGGCACAACAGGAAAATCACTCGGTGGTGTTCTATGTTTATATGTAAATAAGAGTTGGTGTAACACAGTTAAGGTCAGAGAAACTGGGTGCGCCACTGACATTGAACTTTTGTCTGTCTCTCTCCGTCCTTATTATTTGCAGAGAGAGTAGATATTTGTCACACTCGTATATATCCATCCGAGAGCAAACGCGGAGAACGCATCAAAGACAATTGTAAAAACGTTGCAAAGGTTACAAAGCATCGCCCCTGCCAAACTTTATAATGGGCGATTTTAACCACTGTACACTTGGTATGTCGCTGAGTAACTTTTCTCAATATGTTACCTGTCCTACAAGACATATGAAATGTTTAGATCTCTGTTATGGCACCGTTAAGGAAGCTAACAGGTCATTTAGTAGAGCTCTTCTAGGTCTGTCTGACCACAACGTTGTTTATTTGATTCCAGTTTACAAAACTGTTCTAAGGAGAACAAAACCTGAACGACGTTTGGTTTCGGTCTGGTCTGATGAAGCTACATAGGAACTATTGGACTGTTAT
>NW_024121699.1:4013232-4048399 GCF_016745375.1 Pimephales promelas | reverse complement strand
CACAACACACACACACACACACACACACACACACACACACACACACACACACACACACACACACACACACACACTGTTCTTACTGTCTCTATGAGGATTTGATACACACATTTATTCTGATTTATTTCAGTGAAGTTCATCAGTATTAATGTAATGAAGAGGAAATAAGAGTCTCTATAACATCTCACTGTTACTGGTTTATCGTGCGGCTCAAAGTATTATGGGTAAAATCTCTCTATATCTGTTCTGAAACATCAACACAGTTTCACTGATGATTTATAACCAACCCAAAACCCAGGATAGAGCGGCTGAGTGAATGTGGTCTGGACTGTGTGGATGAGGCTCATTGTGTCAGAGACGCTGTAGAAGGACAGAGTTCCTGCACTGTGATCCACACACACTCCTATTCTTCTGCTGATGGACTTTACAGGGAGATCAGTCTCTATCTTATTGTGTCTGAATGTGTAACTGGAGGAAGAGCAGCACAAACTCCAGGACTGATCATTACCTCCAAACAAACACTCATAACCCTCTCCCTTCCTGCTGATGCTCTTATATGACACTGATATATACACACTCCCAGTCCACTCAATCTCCCAGTAACAGCGTCCACACACACTCTCTCTACACAACACCTGAAGATAATTATCAAATCTGTCTGGATGATCAGGATACGGCTGCTGTGTGTCAGTGTCAGTAATAACTCTGTTCCTCTCAGACAGATGTAGGCGTTTATGCACTGTGTTCAGATCCAGAGTGAGCTGATGGGAATCTGATGGAGAGAAAACACATCAGAAACAGGAATTATGAATCTGTCTGATCTTTTAATGTCTCTGAACTCTTCATGACTCAATGTTCAATGTATCATCAGTGTCTCAGTACAGATGATCAGATATCCTGAGCAAATCCTCATTTACATGATCAATTATAAAACTCTTCTATCATGATTTATTTCTCCTTCTACAGGAAGAACATGAACACACTCAGTGAGTTTTTCTGCTTGTTTTCTAGTGACTCACATTGTAGGAAGTCGTTCCTGGTCTTGGGATTCATGTTGGTGAAAGTGACTGTGGAAATAAACAGACATGAACAGTGTGAAGAGAAATGACAAGATCAAATACATTCATTTCTGAGACATTTCTAATATAATGCTGTATGATATTAGATGATGGACTCATTTCTGAGAGCTGATGAATAATCTCCAGGGGCTTCATTTATAAAACACACACATCGGATTGATCCGTTCATCCGATTGTTCAGATTTGGGCTCTTTCTCACACGTGTGTATAAAGGAGGCGCAGGACTTTACCTCCGTCTGAGATCTTCTTGATCTCCTCTTTGCAGAAATCCTCCAGTTTGTCTCTCAGCTGACGGACAGATTCTCTCACGCCATCAAAAGAGGAGAGAGAACCGAAGGGAACGTCGGGTTCGTCTGTAGATTCAGGAGGAGCTGAGAGAGACTGGAAACTCTACAGAAAACACAAATCAAAACTCATCATCTCCACACTTCAGCCAATAACCTGCACTATATCAGATCTGTGCGGCTCTTGTAGACTTGACTTCTCTTCAGTGACTCGCTTCAATCCAGCACTTTCACACAATCAGCTCATTTTTAATGGTCCATTTCCCAGGGCTTTGTAAGTGCGTCTCTTTAAACAGAAGATGATCAGATGAGCGTCTGACTGATGATTATATGATAACACAACACTCGACTGAATCTGACTGAATTCCTGACAACATCTCAGTCAACGGCTCATTCTGCTCTCATCAAATGTTTCTCTGTCATAGCAGGATCTTGCTCAAGTCCACTATGATCCTGTTCTCCTAGATCTCTGTTACCTGCAGGAACTGGATGTGATCTTGTGTGTGTGAAAGCTGCTCCAGCTCAGCGTCTCTCCTCCTCAGATCATTGATCTCCTGCTCCAGTCGCTCCAGTCGTCCTTCAGCTCGACTCACTGCAGTCTTTTCCTGATCTCTGATCCGCTGTGTCGCCTCAGAGCGGCTTCTCTCAATGGAGCGGATGATCTCAGTGAAGATCTTCTCACTGTCCTCCACTGCTGTGTGTGCAGAGCGCTGTTACACACACATCACAATCACACAGTTCAGTGAGTCCAAACTGAGACGTCTCACACTTCTCTTCTTCTCCAGACTCACCTTATGAGACTTCACATCCTCTCTCAGCTGATGAAGATCTTTCTGTCTCTGCTGGATTCTCTGACGGATCTTCATCTGCGTCTCCTTCAGCTGTTTCTGGAGGACAAACCAATGACAGCAAATGACAACTGAAATGTCAACATTATTTCATCAGTAACTAGTTTTGTATCATTAGTATCATCATTTACTCTTCAACAAAAGATATTTTGAAGAATGTCTCAACTGTTTAAAATATGGTGACACGCCAATAACATCAAACCTCATTGGTACAGTCACATGACTAAACATCATGATGTCATAACAATAATTTGTGAATAAAATTTTGTCCCTTTTAAAATATTTTTTAAAGGTTTACTTATTTTGGAAACAATACTAATATAATGGAGAAATAAGTGTGAACTGAACGTAATTTTTTCAGAAATAATACGTAATTGCATGTTAATTGCTACTAGATAGACCAATTTATTTTTAAATCTTTACATTTAAATATAAAGCAATTAAGTGAACTTAAGAGTGACATTTTGACCCACTTAAATAGTATTTTAAGTATACAATGTTATTTCATAATTCTATTGAGTTAAATTGAAATATTATATATTATTAAAATGTACTTAAAAAATCTTAACTAAAACTTTAAACTTTATATTATAAAAAATGTACTTTATAAAGTTTACTTATGAAACAGTTATGAACATTGACTCTCTTTAAGTGCACAGTGAACTTAAGTGGCCTTTCATTTAATTTAATATTATATTATCTGTAAGTACAGTTTTTTTTAAAAATACTTTTAATTTGGACCACACTTGTTTTTTTTTAACCACTAGTTGTTTAGATTATTAATTTTTCTCCTTTTTTGGAGCTTGAAACTTTTGTATCTCACTGACTTTCAATATACAGACTAAAATAGAGGAGACATTCTTCAAAATATCATCTTTTATATTCCAAATTAGAAACAACCGATATTCCAATTATCCAATAAATATAACAACTAATATTCCAATTTATCAAACCGGTTTGGACCAACATGAGTAAACGAGTGAGTAAATAAAGACACTTTCATTTCTGCGTGATCAATCTCTCTCAGTTCATACCTGTTTCTCTGTCCTCTGTGCTGCAGTTGATACAGTGTTGTGGTTTTTATGTTCACTCTCTTTACACCACACACAGATGCACTGTTGATCAGTGATACAGAACATTTCTAGCTCTTTATCATGTTTACGGCAGATCATGTCCTGCAGTCGTCCAGTGGCATCAATCACTTTGTGTGGTTTACGAGAGGGAAATTCCTCGTGACGGTCAAAATGAGTTTGACAGTAAGACTCCTGACACACCAGACAGGACTTGACGGCTTTGTGTTTTCTTCCAGTACAGACGTCACACTCCACGTCTCCAGCTCCAGCGTAACAGTCAGCAGGAAGTTTAGTCTTCTTCAGTTTCTCCACCAGTTCAGCCAGAATGGTGTTTTTCCCTAAAGCAGGTCTTGGACTGAAGGTCTGTCTGCACTGAGGGCAGCTGTAGACGCTCTTCTCATCCTCCTGATCCCAGCAGTCTGTAATACAGATCTTACAGTAACTGTGTCCACAGTGGATAGTCACTGGATCCTTCAGGAGATCCAGACACACTGAACACATGAACTCATCCTGAGAAATTCTGGCTTCTGCCATTTTACTGAATACAGAGACACAAACACACAACAGCTCAACAATACTTCAGTTTTTGTTTCTCTGAACTGAGGAGTTGAAATGGTTTCCTGCTTGTGTGTTTGAGTGACGTGTGTAAAACAGGGGTGTGTGTAAAGCTGCTTCCTCATTCCTGGTCAATGAGAGTCACTTTACTGCTGCGTTTATGTGCTCTAGTGGAGTCAAACACATTATAAATACGAGTTCTGTAATGAGGAGGGAGGTGTATCCAGGCACAGACGGGATGCAGTGACAAAGTTTATTATAAGCAGAAAACAAAACCCATGAGGGGGCAAAACATGAACAGGAAAAGAAAAGGCAAGACTAGACTAGAACTGATGAAAAACTAGACTAGAACTAACAGTAAACAGGACTTTCTGTAATCAAGACAAGAAAGTTTCTCTCTTCTTTAAGGTTTATTCAAATCCACAAACAATCCACACTGCCAAGCCGTTACATGATTAGGCAGCAGGTGCACTGACATCCATTCTTACTCTACACCTTTTATAGGTAACAACATGTGGACTACAGCGCCATCTCCTGACAAGTACCTATGACAAGACTATTGCTGTGTCCGAAATCACCTATTACTCACTATATAGTGCTCTGCTCTCTACCCTCAACATAGGGGGTAGGGAGTAGTGGTTTGAGAGGAGATTTCGGACACAGCATTTCTCTCAGGACAAAACAGTTGACTAATACTCACAGCGAATAACAATACTCAACAGAGATTCTCAAAGTGTATAACACACTATCACAGATACAACCAGGTGAGTTACTAAATGAACCGACACAGGACAGCAAACACAAGGGGATTAAATAGGGAACACTAATGACGAGGACAGGTGAAGCTGACATGACAATAATGACAAGATGAGGATAACAAGGGGGCGGGGTTACGTAATGAGACAACACAAGCACATGACCCAAACAACAGGCCATGCACTTGTACACAAAACAAAATATGGGTCTGCCACAAGACTAGGAAAAATCAAGGGCATGATTAGCCTGGATTCCAGCCCGAACTCCGCCCACAACATTTTTTGGTCGGGAAGTCCATCGGTCTCGATCCATTGAGGAGTAATTATGATAAGACAAGAAACGTTCGGGCCAATCAAATTGCCAGGGCGGGCTTTATACGATGATGGACAGATGATCTGCAAGGACGTAATCATCACGTTATCATAGATCGCTTTAACTGGTTTCCCTGCAGAGATGGAGAATTGAGATGTATAGATTCCGCTGTCGCGTCTGTTGTGAAATATATTGACAGCACATTCATTTTAATAGACGAACAGAAAACTGCAATCAAGGCATTTGTCGATCGGAAAGATATTTTTGCCGTCTTTCCCACATGATTCGCCAAAAGTGTAACTTATCAGCTGGCTCTGACGGTCGCTAAGAAGATGGGACGTAATGAAAAGCCTGTGGTCGTTGTGATTTCTCCTTTGGTCGCACTCATGGAGGACCAATTAAAAGAAGCAACACTCGTTATTTTACTTCAAAAATAAGTAAAGTTAGGCTACAATCTGTAGTTGACAACTGTATGCAAAGTAGCTGACTTACTGCGTTGCTCTATTGGTTGTAGGTTTACCGACTATCCAATTGAGTGCAGAGTTGTTGTTTTTCCTGGTTCGGTTACGACACGCCTCATAATCAAAGCCCTACGGAGGAGTTTCAGACTCATACTGTGACAAGAATATGAGTATGACGAAGTCAGGCTAGGGCATGATGGCAGAATCATGACAAAGCACATGAATAAACCAATCAGTTCAATTCTGCTTTACGCAGTAAATCCAGTGTGAATTTTTATGACTCAATTCCATCCGTGTTTGGGCTTTACTTTCAGTTTTATTTGCAGTAGTTTGCATGTTGGCTTGATGAAGAGATTCTCAGCTAAACATCTGATATGATGAGTGCATGTGTTGCATATCTGGCTATAACATGTCATAAAGCCTATAACATGCTATTACATGTTTATTTTGTAGCATTGTTGGGAGGAGTAAAATTTACCCAGATCACTTCCTGAAGTGGTTCGAACGATCGGATTTAAATCCGTTTCGAAGGGTATTTACACCTGGTCTTTAGCTATTAAATCACAGAAAATGCATGAAGGGACCAGCTGTAACAGGCCCAAAACAACAGAGCAATCCACATTACAAGCACTCAGGATAGTTTATGTGAACCCGGCTACTTAGAACATGCAGGACTTTTACCCTTGTGATACACAAGTAACAGACATACACAGAATTAATTTGAATAGCAGTTATATGCAGTAGCATGCATGACCAAGAAAGGCGGCAACACACACAATAAATGTAGCTTACTGCAGTTCAATGGCTATGTGGAAAGTAATCTGGCGCCCCCTGGCTGGCCAGCGAATAAACAGTGAGAGGCTATAACACCGATTACTTTAAGGAGTCATATCTAACACGGCACACAATCACATGTAAGATTTACACAACTAGGTCAAATGGAAGGTATAACAACGTACAGGTGTAAGTATTACAAAATAAACATCAAGAGATATAATTCTACAACTACATTAGTTCAATCAATAGTAGCCTTCAAAATATTTTACTCCATTGTGGATGATGACATGGCCAGTTGACAAATAAAACATTTGCGAGCAGCCACAATAACTTTCCACTAAGCCAAGGGAAATGCCAACAAGCAAAATCTAACAGTTATATGCATTTAGCAGAGTTTTATATGAAACACGGTCAACAGCCCTTCGCTCGCGACCCCGCCCACTCCACGCTCGTAGTGCACAGGGAAGACGCTAATGGCAAGAAAGAGGTAATCTGCAGTTGCACACACAATTCACAGCTTTGGAAAATTTCAAGTAGCCTACAATGCAATGAGGAAACCGGGACCGTTGATCCGAGCTGTGAGGGAAATCAGTTCTAAACAGATCCACGTCAGAGCCCACTCATTCGTAAGTGATACGAATTCACACTTTCCTCAATCAGGACGAAAAGAGTGTGTTGGTTGATATCGTAGACCTTTAGCTGCCAGGAGTCAATCGAGATGGTAGTCATTGTGTGGAGTCGTACATCCAAAGATTCGTAGGCACAGACACAGTCGGGCTTTTAGTGTTTTGGTGTCTGTTGCGGTGGAGGAACACCCTGGGGGAGGACTGCCTGCTGGTTTTTATTCTGTCGATCTGCCAATCGCGTTGTACCGCTGGCTCATCAGTACTATTAGACGCTCCTGTGAACAGAGACTTGCAGATACACATGCACACCAGATAGACATTAACCCACCCTCACAGGTTTCAAACAGTCAGTGTTCCCCTCCCGTCACATTTACGACAGAGGTCTCAAACTCAACTTACCTGGGGGCCGCTGGAGGTAGAGTCTGGGTCAGGCTGGGCCGCATCAAGTATTCCATAAAAAATAGTATTTAAGTATTCCCAAAAAAAGGAGCACAACTGATTTGATCTTCTTAATCTTTATTATTAAGGTTTTCTGAACTGTTCCTCTGAATTTGAACATTCCTTTCTGAACATGAACGATTCTTCAGAACATAGGCTTCCCTTGCCTACTCCTTGCGGCCAGAGACCTGGCAGCGCTTCCTCTCACACAGCTGAGACACATTTGGCTTGAGGGAGGAAACAGTTGAAACCCTCAGTGTGGCTTGAAGATGCTCATCAGTAAGTCTGGACCTGTACTTTGACTTAATGAAGTTCATGGTGGAGTAAAGCTTTTCACATAGATATGTGCTCCCAAAAAGGCACATGGTCCGCTTGAACATTCTGGAGAACTCAGGGAAAGTGGGTGGCAATTCTCTAAAAAAATGTCCAAGCTTTTCTGCGTTTCCACTCAACTTGGCTTTGAGTTCAGAATTGCATTGCAGGTCAATGAGCTCCATTTGAAGTACAGGAGGACTATCTTGCACATCGAGAGAGAAGGGGTCAGCAAAAATTTGAAAAGTGACTCTGTGTGTCTTGAAGTCTGCAAACCTGCGATATTCCTCCTGTAGCTTCATAATGGCATCAGCATACTTCTCACCACTGAATGGTGTGCCCACATCCACAAGTGCCTTGCATGCTGGAAAATGGCAGAGGTTTGTCTGAGAGAGCTGGGCTTTCCATAACACAAGTTTTGAGGAGAATGCCCTCACATTGTCATAGGCAGCACTGACAAGCTGCCGCTGGCCTTGTAACTTCTTGTTCAGTACATTCAGCTCTTGTGTGATGTCAACAAGGAAAGCTAAATCCATGAGCCATTTGGGGTCACTTAACACAGGAAAAGTCATCCCATCCTTCTCCATGAAGGCTTGCACTTCTGCTCACAGCTCAAAAAACCTCTTCAAAACGTTTCCCCTACTGAGCCAACGTACCTCCATGAAGTAGAGCACATCCTCATATTCTGACTCTATTTCCTCCAAAACGGTGCGGAACTGTTGGTGCTTTAATCCCCTAGCTCTGATATGATTGATGCATTTCACAACAACGGACATCACATTATCAAAACCCAGGCATTTGCCGCAAAGAGCCTGCTGATGGATAATGCAGTGCAGAGCAATGGCCTCCTCCACATTCTCCTCTTCCAGTTTTCTTTGAACAAGTGCTACAAGTCCATTTTTCCTTCCTGTCATTGATGGCGCACCGTCGGTCATTCCAGTAAACCTCTTCCATGGCAAACCTGCATCTTCAATAGCACCACACAGCTGAAGGAACATCTCCTGAGCGGTGGTCTGACCATGCATTGGAATCACAGTGAGCAACTCCTCGATCACTTCAAAATTGTCGTCAACACCACAGACATATATTCCGAGCTGCGCGGTGTCAGTGTTGTCTGTGCTCTCATCAAGAGCGACTGAGTATGCACAAAAACGTTCGGCTTTCTCACGCAGCTGATGATAAATGTTTTCTGAAAGATCAGAAATGCGCTCTGCCACTGTGTTAGCTGAAAGACTGATGTCGCTAAACTGACCCTTCTTTTCTGGACAGACTTTACTTGCAGCTAGTAGCATGCAGTTTTTGATGAACTTGCCTTCCTTGAACGGCTTACCTGCTTTCGCAATCATCTCACTCACCACGTAGCTGGCTTCGACGGCTGCTTCATTCTCTTTCTTTGCTTTCTTAAATAAATCTTGTTGCCTCAATAGACATTTTTTAAGATTGGTAACCCGGTTCTTTCTCTCATCTCCATGGTATTTTGTATACTCCTCAGCATGTCGAGTTGAGTAATGACGTCTGATGTTATATTCCTTATACACCGCAACTTTCTCTGTGCATATGAGACATGTACTGTAGGGGTTCCCCTGTGCTCGACAAAAAAATATTCTGTCTCCCATTTGTCCTGAAATTGCCTGTGCTCTTCGTCAACCTTTCTCTTCACGGCACGTTTTGAGAGAGACATGATGACTGGAACTGGGTGATGGCATATATTTTCTATCCACTTCTGAGTAACGTGAATAATGTTGATACTTTCCCCCGCGGCCCCACCGTAAGCTGTCACGAGACCATTTATGGTAGCCCATTAGGGATATATATTTTTTTAAACGCGGCGACGCAACGCGGGCCGCACTAACATTAAACTTTTATGATAAGTAAGGGGCCACAAAATCGCGAGTTTGAGACCTCTGATTTACGGTAATGATCTTTCGGCACAACATCCTCTAATATTTGGATCTAGAGCCAAACGCGCTTCATTCAAGCCCTTTCCGCCCCATGCTTTCTCCCGATGAACACACTAAAGCGCCGCATTACAGTTTTTCTGAATTGCTAAAACACATTTCTTGAAACCATCACTCACATTCCAACCCGATCTCACAGCAATTCGTACGTATTTTTCGAGGTGGCTAATTCTATTCACCTCACCTCACTTGTACGAATGTGTATGTTTTTTGCGAAATCTTAAAAATTTTACGAGTTGCCCAATTCATATGAATTCACATGAATGACGTACCCCTGAACCGTCCCTAAAACTGTCTGTAGCACCGGTATCACACCACTTATCGCGCTACTGGACCAGTTCTAGGCTCTAAGGAGTGGTGAGCAAAAATAATAAACACACCAGAGACCGTTTTTTTAAATACAAAAGCCAGCAGTTTACTGAATGTAGAACAAAAGAATAATGCACAGTTCAATAACAAAATAAAACAAAAGAAATAAAAATATTCCCTGCAGGTTCCCAAATATCCCATATTCTTGAGGTAGGTAAAATGAAATTATATTTCACTCTAAGTTCAGTTTTTGGTTCACTTAAATCACTTTAGTCGAGTTAATCTAAGTTAAACCAGTCTTTTCCTAATTACTCTTATTTGAGAATTTTCCTTTTAGAATTCTTATTCTCTTCCTGAGTTTACTCTCTATTTTTGTCTTTTACAGGTAGGAAAATACCTTCAAATCACAAAATCAAATCAAAGTGGATCACATTTCAAATCACATTCAACATTTGAATTCAATATGAAAACGAAATAGAAAATAAACACTTTAAATTCAAATCTCAGTGTGAGTTCAATTGTTCAGTTCGGTCAAAAGATTCAGTTCGATTGCCCAGTTCAGTCAAAAGACTCAGAACAATTGTCCAGTTCAGTTCAAAAGACTCAGTTAAATTGTACAGTTCAGTTTAAAACAATTCCTGACACTCCTACCACTCTGGCAGCAAGTCACCATACGCGTGAGATTTCCTCAAAGACGCCATGGAATTGATGAGTTGAAAATTCGGGTCTGGCTCGCCATCTTGAATCCTGTCCGCGCACGTGCGCGCCCGCACACTGCAGACCGATCGTCGCTCCGACCGAGCTTCAAACCAAGCAAAAAAGCCTGACCTGTATAACAGGTCATAAACACAATAAATCTCGTTTTAAATCCTCAAATAACACAAACAAAGATAATATTTCACATTCTCTGAGTCATAACGTCACTGTTGCGATTCACTTTTCACTTCAGAAAATGGCGACGGTGCAGTCTCTTTTAACTCACAACTACTGCACGCATCCTTCATTTGCAAAACATTAATTCTCTTTTTATAACATTCACAGTTCCCATAAACAAATTATTAACTGGTATACAGTTTAAAACATCTACGTTTCAGTATGTCACCACAAAAGAGAGGAAAAAAATGCAAGATCACAAAATTGCAAGAAAATAAAGTACAAAACTCACCAAAACCGGTGTGGATTAGTTCACATAAAATCCCTGTCAGTTCCCGACCAGGCAAATTATGACTTCTTTCAACTGCAAAACTTTTCACTCTTTTCTCTGCTTATTAAACACAGTTTGTTCTCCTCGTTCTCTCCTCCGCTCTCTCAATCTCCTCTCTGCTTTCTCAATTGCGCCTATGCTGCAACATCACTGACGTGCTGCGTCAAACGTCACTAACCTCTTAAAGGGCAATGACATGAATTTTGGCAGAATACTTTTACTCTTAAACATTAAATTATTTTATTGACATTTTTAATTAACTCTGATGAATTGACTTATTTATGCAGCTTTTAAACTATTTATTCTTATTTATGTCATATTTAAACATGGGTTACATGTCCATCACTGGTGTTTAGACAAATCGGACATTCGTACAGATTACTGTAGCTACTTTACACTCACTCATACGAATTTGTACAATTTGGTCGTGAGATAGCGTTGCACTTTATCAAAACTTTACACAAAACCAAATATTCAAACCACATTCAGAGAACGCTTGATTTTCTGTCTGAGGAGATTGCGATTGTCTCTAAGCAGCAGAAGATGATAACTGATTTCATGAGCGAAATTAAAGAACTAAAAAAACTAAATGAAAACGATACGAGGATCGCCAGCCTGGAGTGTTTGGCTGATCTGGACAAGTACAGACGCATGAATGACATTGTCAGCGGACTGGAGATCAGGCCCCAGTCCTATTCCAGAGTGGTGACAGTGGCGGTCGGTGGGGAGCTCACCGATCCAGACGTGGACTCCGTGGAGCAACAGGTGACTGCTTCTTTTCACAGCAAAAGCACATTACAGTTTTTTTCCAACTGCTTACACACAACATATTTTCATGTCACAATTTTTGAAACCTCTCACTCAAAGTGCAAAACTACACACCAAATCTCCAAAACCATACACTATTTCTCAGCCTTTGACTCTTGACACTTTTTTCAAAACACTACACACAATTCTCTACCTAAAACACAAACATCTAACAGGAAGTGACTTGCTTTCCTTTTCCAAACACAACCAATCAAAATGCTACACTTATTCACCAAGTCACACACTCCTCACATGTGCAAACACTAGTTGCAACTGATCACTAACCAATCACTGCTTTACTGGATTATTCGGCTATAAATAGGTCAAAGGTCAGATTACCTGTTTTGAACAATGGATGCCAAAAATAGACAGAGAGCAGGAGGAGTAGGAGGGAGAGGAAGAGGAAGAAGAATGTGAGGGCAAAGAAGAGAAGGAAGGAAAGATTAGGGCAACACATGTTGATCATGTGATCAACCACAGTTTGACCATGAGAGAGGCTGGACTGAGAGTCCAGACCAACTTGAGTCGATGTACAGTGGCGTCCATAATTCGAACCTTCAGAAATGAGAACAGGTATGCAACTATCTAATGACTATTTTAGCATTACAGTAATGCACTGTAAAATGCCTAGTATTGCATACACATCTGCAACTCTAAAACATCCATTCACTGCAATGCATTGATTGAATGAGGTTGGTTATCATGAGGGGGTAATAAAACTATGTGTGCAGCCATCACTCATGACGGGGTCCTCCATCACAATGCCAATGTACAACACCGGCCAAATGTATTCACCCTCATATTCATCTTCTCAGTCTGGCGCTGGAAAGTGTATCGCCAACCCTGTGAAGGACGCGTGTAGGGACATAGAGGGGATACGCCAAGCTAGGAGATATTTCCCTCAATGTTTGGCAAGAGAAAACGTATCTTGTGATGTCGACGGAGTATTGTGACCAGACCCAGCCCAGAGAAGAGCACTGGTGTATGCAAAAATGTACTTTTTATGAAAGAAGTGTTTATTTATGCAAATGCTTCATTCTGACATGTGTTTATGGCATTTTAAATGCAGTGTTACATTTTGAAGGAGATATGAGGCATTTTGCGTGTGCAGTTTTGGTAATTGTGTGTAGAGTTTTGAAAAAAGGAGACATTGTTTTGAAAACGTGTGCAAGCAGTTGAAAAAAACTGTAAACAAAATTGTATTAAAAAAGTGGACAAATTATATTTTGTACAACCTGATTACTGTAAATGAGTAAAAAAAACACTTAACATTGTTTTACGGAATATAATAAGTAACCAATTTGATGTTCTAAAAAAATAATTACATATAAATACTGGAAAACTAATGTATTTTTTTTTAAATGTTTTGATTGCAAGGTGTGCTTTTGCTGGTTTTGATATAATAGTGTGCCTATAGACAATGAAAGCTCAGATTCAATGATTATTTTGCAGCATCCCTCAAAACTGAGCACTGCAGTCTCACATTTAGTAGGGTGTTTTAGTAAATATATGTATGTATTATGTAGTGTGTATAAATATATGTTGATAAATATAGGCTAGGCCACTGATGTGTATTACTGTGTCCTGTTGTTTGGGTGTGTATTTCTCAATTGCTAACACTCAGTTTCCCAAACCATTCATTCAGTTCTTAAAACAAAGACACAATTTTCACAACAAAACTTATTTCACTTGTTTTCACACACATTACAATTTTCATCATGATTTCTGACACACTCTACACACACATGCCCTGATTTTACACAGGTTTAACCATGTTCTCATAATGATCAGACTCTCCACACACACATATACAGAGGAAGAAGAAGACAACAGTCAGAAAAGAAAAAGCACAGAGTAAATATTTTTGTATTCGAATTTTCCTTAATTTCATAAGCATCCTTTTCAGCTGGAAATAATTATTTCATCAACAACTTTATCAAACGTTGTGAAAGTCCTTTATTTCTTCTAGAGTTCATGATTTCAATCCCTTGTGACCCAATATCTGAAATCTCAGAAAGTGCTTCTTCATCCCTCATCTTCTGCATCACAATCTTCCTCACATTTTGAACTGTGATTGTTTTCCAGCATTATTTTCTCCACTACTAATGTCATTTCCACATCTTCACTCCTTACATTGTTCACAACCAGTTCTGTTATTTCCTTCAAAACCACACGATCCTCAATCTGTTCATTCAGTAATGAACCTGTGTTTGATCATTTCAACTGAGAGATACTTTTGATAGAAATAATAAAAATAATTTATGTATTTATGTCACAATTAAAAAAAAACAAATTAAAGGTTTTAATCAAAACAGTTACAGTTTGAGAAAAGCACACACACACACACACACACACACACACACACACACACACACACACACACACACACACACACACACTGTTCTTAATGTCTCTATGAGGATTTGATACACACATTTATTTTGATATATTTCAGTGAAGTTCATCAGTATTAATGTAATGAAGAGGAAATAAGAGTCTCTATAACATCTCACTGTTACTGGTTTATTGTGCAGCTCAAAGTATTATGGGTAAAATCTCTCTATATCTGTTCTGAAACATCAACACAGTTTCACTGATGATCCAGAATAAACCCCAAACCCAGGATAGAGCGGCTGAGTGAATGTGGTCTGGACTGTGTGGATGAGGCTCATTGTGTCAGAGACGCTGTAGAAGGACAGAGTTCCTGCACTGTGATCCACACACACTCCTATTCTTCTGCTGATGGACTTTACAGGGAGATCAGTGTGTGTGTAATTGTGCCAGAATGTGTAACTGGAGGAAGAGCAGAGCAAACTCCAGGACTGATCATTACCTCCAAACCAACACTCATAACCCCGTCCCTTCCTGCTGATGCTCTTATATGACACTGATATAAACACACCATTATCTCCAGTCCACTCAATCTCCCAGTAACAGCGTCCACACACACTCTCTCTACACAACACCTGATGATAATGATCAAATCTGTCTGGATGATCAGGATACGGCTGCTCTGTGTCAGTGTGAGTAATAACTCTGTTCCTCTCAGACAGACGGAGGCGTTTATTCACTGTGTTCAGATCCAGAGTGAGCTGATGGGAATCTGATGGAGAGAAAACACATCAGAAACAGGAATTATGAATCTGTCTGATCTTTTAATGTCTCTGAACTCTTCATGACTCAATGTTCAATGTATCATCAGTGTCTCAGTACAGATGATCAGATATCCTGAGCAAATCCTCATTTACATGATCAATTATAAAACTCTTCTATCATGATTTATTTCTCCTTCTACAGGAAGAACATGAACACACTCAGTGAGTTTTTCTGCTTGTTTTCTAGTGACTCACATTGTAGGAAGTCGTTCCTGGTCTTGGGATTCATGTTGGTGAAAGTGACTGTGGAAATAAACAGACATGAACAGTGTGAAGAGAAATGACAAGATCAAATACATTCATTTCTGAGACATTTCTAATATAATGCTGTATGATATTAGATGATGGACTCATTTCTGAGAGCTGATGAATAATCTCCAGGGGCTTCATTTATAAAACACACACATCGGATTGATCCGTTCATCCGATTGTTCAGATTTGGGCTCTTTCTCACACGTGTGTATAAAGGAGGCGCAGGACTTTACCTCCGTCTGAGATCTTCTTGATCTCCTCTTTGCAGAAATCCTCCAGTTTGTCTCTCAGCTGACGGACAGATTCTCTCACGCCATCAAAAGAGGAGAGAGAACCGAAGGGAACGTCGGGTTCGTCTGTAGATTCAGGAGGAGCTGAGAGAGACTGGAAACTCTACAGAAAACACAAATCAAAACTCATCATCTCCACACTTCAGCCAATAACCTGCACTATATCAGATCTGTGCGGCTCTTGTAGACTTGACTTCTCTTCAGTGACTCGCTTCAGTCCAGCACTTTCACACAATCAGCTCATTTTTAATGGTCCATTTCTTTGTAAGTGCGTCTCTTTAAACAGAAGATGATCAGATGAGCGTCTGACTGATGATTATATGATAACACAACACTCGACTGAATCTGACTGAATTCCTGACAACATCTCAGTCAACGGCTCATTCTGCTCTCATCAAATGTTTCTCTGTCATAGCAGGATCTTGCTCAAGTCCACTATGATCCTGTTCTCCTAGATCTCTGTTACCTGCAGGAACTGGATGTGATCTTGTGTGTGTGAAAGCTGCTCCAGCTCAGCGTCTCTCCTCCTCAGATCATTGATCTCCTGCTCCAGTCGCTCCAGTCGTCCTTCAGCTCGACTCACTGCAGTCTTTTCCTGATCTCTGATCCGCTGTGTCGCCTCAGAGCGGCTTCTCTCAATGGAGCGGATGATCTCAGTGAAGATCTTCTCACTGTCCTCCACTGCTGTGTGTGCAGAGCGCTGTTACACACACATCACAATCACACAGTGAGTTCAGTGAGTCCAAACTGAGACGTCTCACACTTCTCTTCTTCTCCAGACTCACCTTATGAGACTTCACATCCTCTCTCAGCTGATGAAGATCTTTCTGTCTCTGCTGGATTCTCTGACGGATCTTCATCTGCGTCTCCTTCAGCTGTTTCTGGAGGACAAACCAATGACAGCAAATGACAACTGAAATGTCAACATTATTTCATCAGTAACTAGTTTTGTATCATTAGTATCATCATTTACTCTTCAACAAAAGATATTTTGAAGAATGTCTCAACTGTTTAAAATATGGTGACACGCCAATAACATCAAACCTCATTGGTACAGTCACATGACTAAACATCATGATGTCATAACAATAATTTGTGAATAAAATTTTGTCCCTTTTAAAATATTTTTTAAAGGTTTACTTATTTTGGAAACAATACTAATACACAACTAATATAATGGTGAAATAAGTGTGAACTGAACGTAATTTTTTCAGAAATAATAAGTAATTGCATGTTAATTGCTACTAGATAGACCAATTTATTTTTAAATCTTTACATTTAAATATAAAGCAATTAAGTGAACTTAAGAGTGACATTTTGACCCACTTAAATAGTATTTTAAGTATACAATGTAATTTCATAATTCTATTGAGTTAAATTGAAATATTATATATTATTAAAAATGTACTTAAAAAAATCTTAACTAAAACTTTAAACTTTATATCATAAAAAGTGTACTTTATAAAGTTTACTTATGAAACAGTTATGAACATTGACTCTCTTTAAGTGCACAGTGAACTTAAGTGGCCTTTCATTTAATTTAATATTATATAATCTGTAAGTACAGTTTAAAAAAAAAAATACTTTTAATTTGGTGAACACTACAAGTGCATGTCAGCACAATTAAGCTACTTCTTTTTTTTAACCACTAGTTGTTTAGATTATTGATTTTTCTCCTTTTTTGGACCTTGAAACTTTTGTATCTCACTGACTTTCAATATATAGACTAAAATAGAGGAGACATTCTTCAAAATATCATCTTTTATATTCCAAATTAGAAATAACTGATATTCCAATTATCCAATAAATATAACAACTAATATTCCAATTTATCAAACCGGTTTGGACCAACATGAGTAAATGAGTGAGTAAATAAAGACACTTTCATTTCTGCGTGATCAATCTCTCTCAGTTCATACCTGTTTCTCTGTCCTCTGTGCTGCAGTTGATACAGTGTTGTGGTTTTTATGTTCACTCTCTTTACACCACACACAGATGCACTGTTGATCAGTGATACAGAACATTTCTAGCTCTTTATCATGTTTACGGCAGATCATGTCCTGCAGTCGTCCAGTGGCATCAATCACTTTGTGTGGTTTACGAGAGAAAAGTTCCTCATGACGGTCAAAATGAGTTTGACAGTAAGACTCCTGACACACCAGACAGGACTTGACGGCTTTGTGTTTTCTTCCAGTACAGACGTCACACTCCACGTCTCCAGCTCCAGCGTAACAGTCAGCAGGAAGTTTAGTCTTCTTCAGTTTCTCCACCAGTTCAGCCAGAATGGTGTTTTTCCCTAAAGCAGGTCTTGGACTGAAGGTCTGTCTGCACTGAGGGCAGCTGTAGACGCTCTTCTCATCCTCCTGATCCCAGCAGTCTGTAATACAGATCTTACAGTAACTGTGTCCGCAGTGGATAGTCACTGGATCCTTCAGGAGATCCAGACACACTGAACACGTGAACTCATTCTGATCCACTGAAATTCTAGCTTCAGCCATTTTACTGGATACAGGGACACAAACACACAACAACTCAACTCAATACTTCAGTTTCTGTTTCTCTGAACTGAGGAGTTGAAATGGTTTCCTGCTTGTGTGTTTGAGTGACGTGTGTAAAACAGGGGTGTGTGTAAAGCAGCTTCCTCATTCCTGGTCAAATGAGTCACTTTACTGCTGTGTTTATGTGCTCTAATGGAGTCAAGCACGTCTCAAAACATAATGACAAGCACTGTTAACCCTTGCTGTAAAAAAAGTGACACTATCATACCATTTTCCATTATAACAGTAATATACCACAGAAAACAATGCATTCTGGGTTATATTTGCATTTTCGAGAAAGAAGCCTACAGGAATATAATGCGAATTAAAAGCGCTCAAAGTCGACATTCAGAGGCTGTGTTCTAGGGGTGCAACGGTACAGATAGCCCACGGTACGGTCCATACCTCGGTTTTTGGGCCACGGTCTCGGTTCGGTTTCGGTACATGTTTTGTGCAGAAAGAGACTGCTATTTCATCCCAAAAATATGTTTTATTTTTCTTATATGCATTAACATAATGTCACAGTAGGAAGAACATCAATGTGTATGAAATAAATTAACACTCTATAGTCTGTACTGAACAGAACTAAGTAATACAACCTCTTCAACTACCACTTATAAAATACAAAATGTAAACAAACACACTTTAGAATATTCAAGTGGATCCCAATTCCAAACCTTGATAACTGGTATATAAAGTGATCAATGTGAAAGAAAAAGTGCACTTTTACCTTTAACAAACATAAATTACAAACATAAATTAGCTTGTGGTTTGAATAAAAAGAGCCGAGCAAAATAATATAATAAAAAAAACTTCATTCAGGATACAAAGTGCAATGTTATTTACTCATCCACAATTGAGAGATTCTTGTGCAAAAAGATACTGCAGTCAAACGTTTGACTGGGTTTGCGTTATGCATCCACTAGATGTGCTGGGAATGTAGCGAGTGCGCGGAGCCGGAGGTGAGGCGTTTATTTAGTAAGCGTGAGCGCGCTGGGGCGGGCACAACGTACATTCGCAGCCTGACTCATATATTCAATGTGCGGCGGCTCGCTGCAGCAACGGCTCGCTGTTTTGAATGAGACGACCCGGTACTGTGAACGGGGAGCGGTTTTTTGAACATCTGTGACGCGCGAGCAGCGCCGTGTGACAAAGCGGGCATATGCTGGACACGAGCGCGAGTTCGCGGGCGAATTTAATAACGCGGAGCGTTGTTAACTAATTCCATATATAAGGCGATCCGGATTATAAGGCACACTGTCGTTTTTTGAGAAGATTAAAGGCTTTTAAGTGCACCTTATAGTGCGGAAAATACGGGAAAAGGATCAGCACGAACTCTATGGCAAAACCGAAGTCCCGCGGGACACGAGGGTAGATTGTCCCGTGCAAGGCTGACCGAACGGTCCGGGATTTTACCGTGTACCGTTGCATCCCTACTGTGTTCACATTGAAACACTATACCCTCATTCACTATTCACTACATTAGTTCACTAATATAGTCTCGGTTACGTATGTAACCCTCGTTCCCTGAGTAGGGAACGGAGACGTTACGTCGGATGACGGAGAATGGGGTTTCGCCTAGAAAGCCAATCCTCTTCAAGTGTTAAAAAACAAGCCAATGGCAAAGAAATGCCATGGGTCTGCGAAATTTGCATAGCGTATCACCGCCTCACCACGTGGGCATAAAAGGAGGATGCTGACGCAAACACAGCTATGTCTTCGCTGAGGAGCCGAGACTGAACTCAGGCGTCTACCCAGCGGTACAGCGGAAGTGGCAGGGAGATGGAACGTCTCCGTTCCCTACTCAGGGATCGAGGGTTGCATACATAACCGAAACGTTCCCTTTCGTAGTCACATCCGACGAGTTACGTCGGATGACGGAGAATGGGGGTCCCCCGTGTAATCACGCCACCTTCACAGCTGTCTTCCAGTGCTCTGCTAAAGTCTGATCCCTTGTCGTAAAATTAGTTGTGACGAGGAGTCCTACTTAGCACAGGAACACCAAGGTAATGAGGAGCATATCTCAGAGGAAATATGCCGCAGTATGCCTACCGTAGGGAGGACTTAAGAAAACACATATGGCGCAAGGGGACTTCATATGGAAGAACACTGGAGTAACCAACCCGTAGGGTGGCTAGAATTTTATCTCCAGTGCTGGCAAGGCAAGGTGGCTTGCCGAGGGAAGACACATGCTCAGAGAGGCTTACAGTGGAAAATATACATGTAGGGGTTACAGAAGGAATCATGCACACGGAGGCACCTAGCCGACGCACAGGCAACAGACACTGGCACCAGCATCAACAGTGCTGGAGGAACTCAGGGCTTCGATAGAAGGCTCAGCTGAGGAATAATCGCACTTATCCATGGCGAGCAAGCAAAGACACCTGAGTGGGTCCAGTGCTGGCCGGATGAGCGAGTACAAGAGAGGACGCAGGCTCCACTCGGAGGTGTAGAATCTGGCGAATGTGTTGGGTCGCCCAGCCTGCAGCTCTACAGATGTCTGCCAGCGAGGCTACATGCGCTAGATCCCAAGAGCAAGCCACACTCCGGGTGGAGTGGGCTGTCACACCAAGGGGGCACGGTCGACCTTGCTGTTGGTAAGCCAAAGCAATGGCTTCCACTATCCAGTGAGACAGCCACTGCTTTGAGAGAGCCCTTCCCTTCCGGCTCCCACCATAACAGACAAAGAGCTGGTCTGAGATCCTGAAACACTGCGTTCTGTCTATGTAAGCACGGAGGGCCCGTACTGGACAGAGCAGTGCCAAGGCTGGGTCTGCCTCCTCCAGGGGCAGCGCTTGCAGGTTCACCACCTGGTCCCGGAAGGGAGTGGTAGGAACCTTGGGCACATCCAGGCTGGGGTCTCAGGATCACGTGAGAGTAACCCGGCCCGAATTCCAGGCACGCTTCGTCAACGGAGAATGCGTGCAGGTCCCCCACCCTCTTGATGGAGGCCAGTGCAACCAGGAGAGCTATCTTCATTGACAGGAATTTAATCTCAACTGATTGCAGAGGCTCAAAGGGAGGCCTCTGCAGGGCACTTAAAACCACTGAAAGGTCCCAAGAGGGTACGAGAGGAGGACGATTCAGTCTCCTCGCTCCTCTCAGGAACCTGACGATCAGGTCGTGCTTTCCCAGCGACTTACCTTCAACTGCTTCGCGATATGCGGCAATAGCGGCCAGGTACACCTTCAGGGTGGAGGGAGACAGCCTTCGCTCCAATCTGTCTTGCAGGAAGGAAAGCACGACACTGATCGAGCATCACCTGGTGTCTTCTCGGCGAGGTGATGGTAGCCACCACCACAGATGGCAGGGTACTCAAACCTGCCTCGTCCCATCCAGGAGCCACAAAAGTGTATTATTTGCTCGTGCTTTAAAGCTTTGCCATTTAGACATTTTATTGGCATTCTGTTCTGCCCGAAGCACGCATGCACTGTCAAACAGCGCCTGATCTTTATCTTTCACGTTTGATTGTGCTGCCAAATACACACAAGGTTTACAGAAACACAGTTAGTCTACATTGCCTTCACCGTTTATCCCCCAACCCAGGATTTGGACATAATTTCAATGTTGTTTCAATATTAAAACAGGGTGCAAAATGATGTAGAATCAACATCAGAGTTTAATGTTGATTCAATGACTTAGTGCTGACAACGGAATGTTGATTTAGCATAGTTTCAGTGACTGTTTGCTATCTGGGATGTATCTTCTTTCTTGATCTTTTGTCAGTATCTGTTAAACTGCACAGACTCACATTCACAGCAGCAATGACTGCAGAATATAAGCCACATTCTTACCGGATGCCTCTGCCTCTTGCCGAAATGCTTCAAATAAATGCACAAAACATTATTTTTTTTCAGCTTAATTTGTTATTTTAATTTAATAATTTGTACAACCGAAAAATATACACATTCACATTTGAATAAAATAGATGATTTTTCCAAAGTACTTAATTTATTTTACTTACAGTAATGTCCCAAGTGTGGTACAGCTTGAGGTATTTGTTGGTTAAGCTACGTTACAGTGAGTATTGGAAATGAACCACTCGATTTGGGACATTTTCATAAAGTGCCTTGGTGAAGAACAACTTCATTTTGTATCTGTTACAATGAAACTATACAATATGTAAACTATATGCCTGCTTACACAAATTATTACCCATACACTTGTTTTAAGGTACTGCCAGAGAAAACCATGCAATGTAATAGTAGTGTAAGAACAACAGGCCACAACTTCATGGTGTGAGATAATAGATATCTTAAGAGTTCACATTTGTCAGAAGTAAAAATGAATTATATGCTTCACAAAAGCTTTTGATGTCCTTCGGATGAAACGTTAAACCGAGGTCCTGACTCTCAGTGGTCACAAAGAAAAAAACAATTTGCCAATTGGCCTCTGTCCATCATGGCCTCCTAATCATCCCCATATACTGATTAGTTTCATCTACGGTCTCCTCTCCACCAGTAAGCTGGTGTGTGGTGGGCGTTCTGGCACAATATGGCTGCCGTTGCATCATCCAGATGCTGCACATTGGTGGTGGTTGAGGAGATTCCCCTTATATGTAAAGTGCTTTGACAGCCGAGAAAAGCGCTTTATAAATGTCATGAAAGTAGCCCTTTATACTCAAAAGACTTAATTGATGCCTTGAAGAAAGATTTGGAAAGCTGTAAGTGAGAGGAACAGGACGGTAAACGAGATGGAAGAAAATGCTTGTGACCCATCAGGGGCAGCTTGGGGTTTGTTGGTACTGGTTGCACTTGTGACTTTTGGAGGGAAAGGGCCCACCACAGTTCTCAGGAATGATGCAAAGCTGGAGGTTTTACTTAAGACCTGGATATCTTGACGGAGAGCAGAGCGGGATCTGCTACTTGTCAAAACTGCAGCATGGATCCATGATAGACCCTGCTTACACATCAGCGGACCCCCTTCATCACCCTGTGGTGTGTGTGAGAGAGGGAAATCTTTAATGAAAGTTACAAAATTGACATAAAATGACATTTGTCGTTTTGTAACATTTGTAACATTTGGTATATTCAAATGTTTAGTTAAAAACTACTGTTTTGTCAGTAAAATTTAACATAAATACACTTCTATTCAGTTAAGGTGCTTTAAAGGAGAAGTTCACTTTAAAAAAAAAAAAAAAAACTTTTGCTGATAATTTACTCACCCCCATGTCATCCAATGTTCATGTCTTTCTTTCTTCAGTCGAAAATAAATTAAGGTTTTTGATGAAAACATTCCAGGATTTTCTCCATATAATGGACTTTAGTGGGAACCAAACAGTTCAAGGTCCAAAAGACAGTTTCAGTGCAAACTGTTCAAAGGGCTTTAAACGATTCCAGAATTTAAATTTCTAAATTAAATTTCTTTTAAATTTTGTATTAAATTTCTTTTCGACTGAAGAAAGAAAGACATGGACATCTTGGATGACATGGGGGTGAGTCAATTATCAGCAAAAGTTTTTTTTTAAAAGTGAACTATTCCTTTAAATTGATCAATAACAGTCAAGACATTTATAATAGATTTTTTTTTTTATTTAAAATACAAGTTGTTCTTTTGAACTTTCTTTTTATCAAATACTTATGAAAAACATATTTGGCAGAACAACTGTTATCATCATAATACAAATAATTGAAAATAAATCATGTCATAATGTTTTCTGAAGGATCATGTGACACTGAAGACTGGAGTAATGATGCTGAAAATTCAGCTTTTACATCCAGAAATAAATGACATTTTACCACATATTTAGATACAAAACAACTATTTTAAATTGTAATAATTTTTACTTTACCATGTTATCGGAATAATTCATGTAACTGTTATACTTTATTTAAAACTGTTATATCTATTATATCTTATATCTATATCTTAAGATGATGAAATAGGCATCATGATCTAACAATAAACAACAATCTTTGTTTTATAATTTTTATATATATATATATATATATATATAGTTTTATAGACCAATATATAGATAGACCAAGAGAATTGACTTGCCTGCTGTAAGTTCAAAGAACTTGTGCAAATACTGTCGCTTTGTGAGTTTCCACAATCCACAATAGAGGTCTTGGATTCCTGAAGAGTTTGATTCACTATAAAAGAAGGAAAACATCTTTGGAAATTGGAAAAAAGGATAAACATTCTAATAATCTAATTTTACCAATTAGTGTAATGTTTCAAAGCATTCACATACACACACCCAAACTCTAAACCTACCCATTACAGAAAACGTATTACTTATTATGATTTAAAAACTGTTTTCCTCATGGGGACCAAAAATATCCATTTTGTATATCCCCATAAAGTAGGATTTACCAGGACACCCACATGTGGGGTTCCATGTATCATGGGGACTTTCCATATACATAATGATTCTATACTTTTATACATCATAGCGACAATAAACGTCTTTGTGGGGACATTTTATCCCCATAGAATTTACTCAAAACACACCTCCTCCTGCTCCTGAGCTCCATCCTGCCACCCAGCATTGAGTATCAGCGCTGAAAGTATTCTCTCCCACGTCCACGCATATAGGCTGAATGAAATCCGTTAGGTTTGGTGCGACGGCCAGCTGCAAGACTGCAACGTTGTCGCCTGTGACATTGCTGATGGTGAGATTCGCCACTTTTATAGAGACCTCATTGGGGTTGGAGCCGTTCTGATTTAGACGGCCCAGGATCACGGACCAATCGGAAGCATTGTTGGAGCTGGACCAAAAAACATACCATTAAATCAAATCATTTTGATTTCTCTAATCAAATGTCCTTTTTTTTCAGATTTAAGTGCCATTACCTGGTAAAACAACTGGCAGAGCTCAAGACAAACCGTTCAGCAATTAGCGTTCCTCCACAAACGTGACTGCCGTTGAACTGCAGACTGGCCATCCATGGCCATATGCCTGGAGACACAAGGGAGCTGTTCCCTTCTACACGGGTGTTCAGATTGGCACGTCCACACACTACAGCTACAGGAACAGAGAGAAAGACAATGAACACCGGGATTTATCAGTCAAATGTTTCTTTGATTTCTTTGATCTTTGATTATGCTTAGACTAACAGTAATGGGTTATTAGCATAGACAATTAAAGCGATGTAGAGCACTGGAAGAACAGGCTTTCAGGCCGTTGTTTGAATAGTCAAAATTATTAGCTATCCGTTGTTTGAGATTGCAAACTCCGTCTCCGGTTCACCAAAAATCTCAAACGGTTGCACAAATCATGACTAGATCATGTAGTAACACTTGAGTAATTACTAGTTAGTTCCAATGATCTTCACTTTATATTACGGATCCAAATAATTAGTAAGTAATAGCTCACAGATGAAAGTGTTACTAGATACTTCTGTGGGAATTACTAATTATTTGGATCCGTATTATAAAGTGAAGATCATTGGAACTAACTAGTACTTACTCAAGTGTTACTACATGATCTAGTCATGATTTGTGCAACCGTTTGAGATTTTTGGTGAACTTTAGTAACTTTTAGAAAATGTCTTTAGTAACACTTGAGTAATTACTAGTTAGTTCCAATGATCTTCACTTTATAATACGGATACAAATAATTAGTAATTCCCCCAGAAGTATCTAGTAACACTTTCATCTGTGAGCTATTACTTACTAATTCGTTAATAAGAGTTTCTTTTAGTTAATAGTAGTTACTAGATTGTTAAAAAACTTTTTCAGTAGTTCTCTGGGAAGTATTAAAAAAATAGTAGTTATTGATTACTTAATAGTGAACTACCACTTTCGTCTGTGCGCTATTACTTACTAGTTCGTTAATCAGAGTTTCTTGTTAGTTAATAATAGTTACTAGATTGTTAATATTGTGTTACTCATCAGTTCTTGTGTAGTCATTCATTAACGAAGGAACCGTATTCTAAAGTGTTACCGAAAAATGTACTTGAGTACATGAGAGGAATCACTCTCTGGCCAACTGATATTTCAGTAAGGAGGTAAAGGTTAGTATCTTGAATTTTCAGTCATATTTCAGCACACTGTGAGTGTATATTATACATATTTAGTATATAGTGTATATTATTTTACTAAGTCACAAGCATAATGCATTTTCATTAATAGTTTTGTCTGGCTCATTAAAAAAAAAAATTTTTCATTGTTGATTGTTCATTGTTGCATTTAGGAACTCTAATGAAATGATGATATCTGATAAAAGTGTTGCTAATTTTGAATGCATTTTAAATTATTGTATCTTTCTCTTTTTTTGTCGCATTGGGTCTGGAGCCCTGTGCTTCTTTCACCTTGAAAATGACTACATGAATTTCCTTCACTAGCAATATAAATATGTGTTTTACAGTAAAAAGTAAAAAACACTTTGAAATCAAGTACACTTTTAATCCACAAAAGTCCTTGGACAAGTTGCTAAGTGAACAATGGATGCATGATTTTTTGGTAATGCTTCCTTTTACAGTACAGTACTTACAGTGTACTTACCTAGAAAGTACTGGCTAATATAAGGTAAGTGCATGGAACAGGGGTAGGTTCAGGGTTAGTACTAGTTATTACCCAGTAATTGTGGTTACTAAAATAAGTACATAGTATTTACATGGGTAACTGGACTGTAAAAGGAAGCGTTACCGATTTTTTCAGGATCTTATAAGTTGAAGGAACCTCACTTGGGACAGTAGTTGTAGGGGCAGTAGTTGTGGTAATGGCAGGCACATCAGTACAGCTGATGCTCAGGTCACCATCAGTACCATTGGAGGTGAATGTAATGAAGCCTGGCTGGTTGGTGGTGATATGCTCATTGATCCAGTTCTGGTAGTTAGAAACTCTGGCATACACACCAGGAAAGTTGGGTTCAGCACAACCCTTGCCAAAGCTCACAACTCCAGATTGGATCCAGAGCGAGCCCTGTTTGCTGACCATAGGACCACCAGAGTCACCCTGTAGGATGAAGAACAGGTTAGTGACATACCAAGTATCCTGGTCCACACATCTATTCCAGTTGTAGTTCACAGCTGTAATATATAATATGAAGGTATAATAAGAAAATGACATCCTTGTAATTGCATGTTTAACGCGTCAAGTTATTCTTATGTTAGGAAATGTCCTGAAGATTTTAGTGCTTCTCTTTTTTATGGACGATCAACATTCTTCATTGAAAATTACACTGTTATGGTTGGAAGACTTGTCACAAGAAAACTACAACATGACTACACACACACACATGCACACAATATCTCAATGGTCCGAAGATTGCAATAAATCCAATAGTGTTTTGAAAGTGATTGACTAGGTTGAATTCCCTTGCATTGGACAAAGTTAAACCCTATGGCTCAGTTTATTTGTCTAAAGTAAAAGTTTTAGTCGAGACCCCTCATTTTACTTATTCTTAACTTTATAAACTTTGCAGAATATTAACAGCCCATTAAAACTATATGAAGTAACAAACAGAAGTGTGGGAGTTGTTACCTGGCAGGAGTCTTTGCCCCCTTCTATTCGTCCAGCACATATCATGTTGTCTGTGATTGTTGAGGCACTATAAAGACACTTACACTGCCTGTTTCCAACAATAGGCACATCCACTTCCTGTAGAGTTTGCGGTGAAGGCAAGGGAGCTGAGAAACACATAAAATGGTCAAATAAATGTCATATATTGCAATAGTAAGGTCTCCTGTGACTCTGCTCGAGGTTAGTTAAATGAAATACGTACTGCCTGAATTTATCGTCCCCCATCCTGTGACCCAGCTGGAGGTTTGCTTGAAGAACATACTGTTTGAGGAAGCCAGACAGACCGGACTGATAAAGTCAGTAAAACTCACCGGCGAAGCCAGTCGCAGAAGAGTGATGTCGTTATCGTTACTGCTGCTAACATAGTTTGGGTGTTTTATGATACTAGAGACACCTCTAGACACCTCATTTGCATTTGTTCCTTCCTGTGTCTGTCGTCCCAGGTACACAATTAGGCCAGAGGTTGAAACACTGGAATATGGTAGAAAAGGAAGGGTTAAGCATTCTCCACATCAGTTGAATGAGTTTTTTTTTTAAATAATTGCAAGGGCTGGTTTATTATAATGACCTGTTAAAGCAGTGAGCTGCTGTCAGAACCCATTGATTGTTGATGAGTGATCCACCACAAAAATG
This sequence comes from Pimephales promelas, assembly GCF_016745375.1. The sequence continues at coordinate 4,020,262 of NW_024121699.1, read as the reverse complement.
GCTCCCGCTCCTATGAAGACTGACCTGCCATGGCCAAGCCCCAGCCAGTGCATCCACTCCCCCCACTATCCTTGAGTTGAAACGTGCTTTGCCACACACTGACAATGGACAAGGTAAGGAAAACACATTTTAGACAAACAATTGGTCATTTTTATAGGAATTTTGCAACTTAAATTGTGCACAGCAGAGGCGGACAGTAGTGAAGTATTTTTACTGTGCTTAAGTACATTTCTTAAAGTGTCTGTAATTTATTAGACTGTTTTTTAAGGAAAACTTTTACTTCACAACATTACAAAGCATAATGTCATACTTTTTACTGCACTATGTTTCATATTGAATTTCATTTAATACTTAATTACATTGGAAATCTAGTACTTTCTTATTTTTTCTCAAGTAAAAGCAATTCAATGTTTTACTCATTCAAAACTCATTCATGGCTCCCATCATGCATTGTAGTATGAATAAATTATGATCTGAAATATTTTAGTAATTTCCTTTTCCTAATGGTTGTCACCATTGTTGAGATTCATACAATGATTCTTGATTTCTGTGAGTGCCTAAAATATATATATATATTATTTTTATCAGAAGAACTTTTAAAACAGAATTTGAATTGAATCAAAACTTTTGGATCGTACGCTGTAAAATCACTGTGATGCTGTAATCATCAATATACATTTAAGTCAGAGATTACGCTCTACATTAGTCCAGTGATTCAGGACAACTAATGATTTTGTTAAAACATAACCAACACCATCAGATCATCTTTTCTCTTTGTTCATCTGACAGTCATAACTCAGGTACAACAGCAAAACAATATCTGAAATATAAAATGTAAGGGTTAACTGCCCAACTAAAGTAAACACTGATCTCCATAATGGTGACTTAAAATTGTGATTTTCCACCTTCAGTGATTCTACTTGTTAACATCAGGTGTCTTCAATGTTGGTCAATCATCGCTACATTAATCACTTAATTATCTCATTAACTTTAACACTGTTTTAGTGTTAATTTAACACTCTGGAGTGTGGAGTCATAAAAACTACCAGGAGAGTTAATTTAATACTGGAGTTTTTGCTGTGTGTTTACCTGAATTTAAGTAAAAAACAATTTGAAATCAAGTACACTTTTTATCCACAAAAGTCCTTGGACAAGTTGCTAAGTGAACAATGTATGCATGATTTTTTTCAGGATCTTATAAGTTGAAGGAACCTCACTTGGGACAGTTGTAGTTGTAGGGGCAGTAGTTGTGGTAATGGCAGGCACATCAGTACAGCTGATGCTCAGGTCACCATCAGTACCATTGGAGGTGAATGTAATGAAGCCTGGCTGGTTGGTGGTGATATGCTCATTGATCCAGTTCTGGTAGTTAGAAACTCTGGCATACACACCAGGAAAGTTGGGTTCAGCACAACCCTCGCCAAAGCTCACAACTCCAGACTGGATCCAGAGCGAACCCTGTTTGCTGACCATAGGACCACCAGAGTCACCCTGTAGGATGAAGAACAGGTTAGTGACATACCAAGTAACCTCTTCCACACATCTATTCCAGATGTAGTTCACAGCTGTAATATATAATATGAAGGTATAATAAGAAAATGACATCCTTGTAATTGCATGTTTAACGCGTCAAGTTATTCTTATGTTAGGAAATGTCCTGAAGATTTTAGTGCTTCTCTTTTTTATGGACGATCAACATTCTTCATTGAAATTTACACTGTTATGGTTGGAAGACTGGTCACAAGAAAACTACAACATGACTACACACACACACATGCACACACGCACACAATATCTCAATGGTCCGAAGATTGCAATTAATCCAATAGTGTTTTGAAAGTGATTGACTAGGTTGAATGCCCTTGCATTGGACAAAGTTAAACCCTATGGCTCAGTTTATTTGTCTAAAGTAAAAGTTTTAGTCGAGACCCCTCATTCTACTTATTCTTAACTATATAAACTTTGCAGAATATTAACAGCCCATTAAAACTATATGAAGTAACAAACAGAAGTGTGGGAGTTGTTACCTGGCAGGAGTCTTTGCCCCCTTCTATTCGTCCAGCACATATCATGTTGTCTGTGATTGTTGAGGCACTATAAAGACACTTACACTGCCTGTTTCCAACAATAGGCACATCCACTTCCTGTAGAGTTTGCGGTGAAGGCAAGGGAGCTGAGAAACACATAAAATGGTCAAATAAATGTCATATATTGCAATAGTAAGGTCTCCTGTGACTCTGCTCGAGGTTAGTTAAATGAAATACGTACTGCCTGAATTTATCGTCCCCCATCCTGTGACCCAGCTGGAGGTTTGCTTGAAGAACATACTGTTTGAGGAAGCCAGACAGACCGGACTGATAAAGTCAGTAAAATTCACCGGCGAAGCCAGTCGCAGAAGAGTGATGTCGTTATCGTTAGTGCTGCTAACATAGTTTGGGTGTTTTATGATACTAGAGACACCTCTGGACACCTCATTTGCATTTGTTCCTTCCTGTGTCTGTCGGCCCAGGTACACAATTAGGCCAGAGGTTGAAACACTGGAATATGGTAGAAAAGGAAGGGTTAAGCATTCTCCACATCAGTTGAATGAGTTTTTTTTTTATAATTGCAAGGGCTGGTTTATTATAATGACCTGTTAAAGCAGTGAGCTGCTGTCAGAACCCATTGATTGTTGATGAGTGATCCACCACAAAAATGTCTCCCATTCCTATGAAGGCTGACCTGCCATGGCCAAGCCCCAGCCAGTGCATCCACTCCCCCCACTATCCTTGAGTTGAAACGTGCTTTGCCACACACTGACAATGAACAAGGTAAGGAAAACACATTTTAGGTAAACAATTGGTCATTTTCATAAGAATTTTGCAACTTAAATTGTGCACAGCAGAGGCGGACAGTAGTGAAGTATTTTTACTGTGCTTAAGTACATTTCTTAAAGTGTCTGTAATTTATTAGAGTGTTTTTCTAAGTAAAACTTTTACTTCACAACATTGCAAAGCATAATGTCATACTTTTTACTGCACTATGTTTCATATTGAATTTCATTTAATACTTCATTAAATTGGAAATCTAGTACTTTCTTATTTTTTCTCAAGTAAAAGCAATTCAATGTTTTACTCATTCAAAACTCATTCATGGCTCCCATCATGCATTGTAGTATGAATAAATTATGATCTGAAATATTTTAGTAATTTCCTTTTCCTAATGGTTGTCACCATTGTTGAGATTCATAGAATGATTCTTGATTTCTGTGAGTGCCTAATATATATATATATATTATTTTTATCAGAAGAACTTTTAAAACAGAATTTGAATTGAATCAATATTTTTGGATCGTACGCTGTAGAATCACTGTGATGCTGTAATCAGCAATATACATTTAAGTCAGAGATTACTCTCTACTTTAGTTCAGTGATTCAGGACAACTAATGATTTTGTTAAAACATAACCAACACCATCAGATCATCTTTTTTCTTTGTTCATCTGACAGTCATAACTCAGGTACAACAGCAAAACAATATCTAAAATATAAAATGTAAGGGTTAACTGCCCAACTAAAGTAAACACTGATCTCCATAATGGTGACTTAAAATTGTGATTTTCCACCTTCAGTGATTCTACTTGTTAACATCAGGTGTCTTCAATGTTGGTCAATCATCGCTACATTAATCACTTAATTATCTCATTAACTTTAACACTGTTTCAGTGTTAATTTAACACTCTGGAGTGTGGAGTCATATAAACTACCAGGAGAGTTAATTTAATACTGGAGTTTTTGCTGTGTGTTTACCTGAATTTAAGTAAAAAACAATTTGAAATCAAGTACACTTTTAATCCACAAAAGTCCTTGGACAAGTTGCTAAGTGAACAATGTATGCATGATTTTTTTCAGGATCTTATAAGTTGAAGGAACCTCACTTGGGACAGTAGTTGTAGGGGCAGTAGTTGTGGTAATGGCAGGCACATCAGTACAGCTGATGCTCAGGTCACCATCAGTACCATTGGAGGTGAATGTAATGAAGCCTGGCTGGTTGGTGGTGATATGCTCATTGATCCAGTTCTGGTACTTAGAAACTCTGGCATACACACCAGGAAAGTTGGGTTCAGCACAACCCTCGCCAAAGCTCACAACTCCAGACTGGATCCAGAGCGAGCCCTGTTTGCTGACCATAGGACCACCAGAGTCACCCTGTAGGATGAAGAACAGGTTAGTGACATACCAAGTATCCTGGTCCACATATCTATTCCAGTTGTAGTTCACAGCTGTAATATATAATATGAAGGTATAATGGGAAAATGACATCATTGTTATTGCATGTTTAAAGCGTCAAGTCTCATGTTAGGAAATGTCTCGAAGATTTTAGTGCTTCTCTTTTTAAGGAAGATCAAGACTCGTCATTGAAAATTACACTGTTATGGTTGGAAGACTTGTCACATGAAAACTACAACATGACTATACACACACACACACACAATATCTCGATAGTCTGAACATTGCAATTACTCCAATAGTGTATTTAAAGTGATTCGCTAGGTTGAATTCCCTTGCATTAGACAAAGTTCAACCGTTACATTATCAGTTTATTTGGATAAAGTAAGAGTTTTAGTAGAGACCCATCATTCTACTTATTCTAAACTATAACTATATTGCAGAATATTACCAGCCCATTAAAACTATGAAGTAAAACAAACAGAAGTGTGGGAGTTGTTACCTGACAGGAGTCTTTGCCCCCTTCTATTCGTCCAGCACATATCATGTTGTCTGTGATTGTTGAGGCACTATAAAGACACTTACACTGCCTGTTTCCAACAATAGGCACATCCACTTCCTGTAGAGTTTGCGGTGAAGGCAGTGGAGCTGAGAAACACATACAATGGTCAAATAAACGTCAACTATTGCAATGGTAAAGTATCCTGTGACTCTGCTCGAGGTTAGTTAAATGAAATACGTACTGCTTGAATTTATCGTTCCCCATCCTGTGACCCAGCTGGAGGTTTGCTTGAAGAACATACTGTTTGAGGAAGCCAGACAGACCGGACTGATAAAGTCAGTAAAATTCACCGGCGAAGCCAGTCGCAGAAGAGTGATGTCATTATCGAAAGCGCTGCTAACATAGTTTGGGTGTTTTATGATACTAGAGACACCTCTAGACACCTCATTTGCATTTGTTCCTTCCTGTGTCTGTCGTCCCAGGTACACAATTAGGCCAGAGGTTGAAACACTGGAATATGGTAGAAAAGGAAGGGTTAAGCATTCTCCACATCAGTTGAATGAGTTTTTTTTAATAATTGCAAGGGCTGGTTTATTATAATGACCTGTTAAAGCAGTGAGCTGCTGTCAGAACCCATTGATTGTTGATGAGTGATCCACCACAAAAATGTCTCCCGTTCCTATGAAGGCTGACCTGCCATGGCCAAGCCCCAGCCAGTGCATCCACTCCCCCCACTATCCTTGAGTTGAAACGTGCTTTGCCACACTCTGACAATGGACAAGGTAAAGAAAACACATTTTAGACCAACACATTTTAGGTCATTTTTATAGGAATTTGGCAACTTGAATTGTTGGAAAAACTAGTTACCATCCAGTTGTGAGTCACACCCTAGGAAAAAGAAACAAAGTTTAGTTACTGATAATTTCAGTGGAGAAAAAAGTTGGTAACACTTTATTTTACACTGTTCTTGTTACATATGTTACCTACCATACAGAGGTGAAAAGTGACAAATTACATTTACTCATGTTAAGTATTGAGTACTTTTTTTCTGTGTATTTATACTTAAGTTTTTAAAATCTGTTAGTTTACTTTTACTGAAGTACGTTTTGTTTGAAGTCTTACTTCGCTACATTTTAAATCATACCCGTTACTGAGTAAAAAAATAATATTAGCGGGAAATAAATCACTCTCCTGATTCTAGTGCATTGATTGAAGGGTGGGAGAACAAACGTGCAAAGGTGATGCAGACCCAGCTGAAGGCGAAACACTGTGGAATTATTTTATTAAGCGAACCATTGCCAGTATGTGGATGTAGGAAAAAAAAACATGTGGTTGTCCTTGAGGATAGTTATCCAATTAATAAAAAAACGTGGACGAAACGTGTATGTAAAAGGAGGAAACAGAGAACGCCATCCCTCCATGCAGATAAAGGTATGTCCTGTTTATAACTTAAAGCAGAATGAATTCCGTGATGCAGAGGGAATCCAGGAATCCAGTGAATAATATTGAATTTGTCCTACATAACACAGATGCCATGTAAAACACGCCAACCCTTTGATGAATGAATAAATTGAAAGTAGAGAGGTGTATTAAATCAAATCGCAACTGTTAACATGAAAGCGCAAAAAGACTGCTATGTAAATCAGCTTGTTCTGCGTGTCTGTCCAAGTCCAAGTCCTCCTCGTCCGCAAAAACCCATAGTAAAAGTTGAATCTCTTCACGTCATGCCTATCGAATAGGGCTGTTATATTGTGTCGTGACACATATATCAAGATATGTATCGTATCGTGAGCCTCTTGTCAATACACAGCCCTAGTCAGAGACTGTTCAGAGTCTGTTTAAAGGGATAGTTCACTTTGAAATTAATTGTTGATATGTTTTATCTTACCTCAAGGGCATCCAAGATGTAGGTGTCTTTGTTTCCACAGTATTTTCAATTTTTACATTTTTCGGTCAAACCGTTGTTGTCTATCAGTCATATAATGCAGGTTTAGGGGACTTAGTGACATGATTTAATGACTCGTAAATGTAAGTACACATTGATGGCCTAAGACACGAAACGAGCGGTTTGTGTCAGAAAACGAACAGTATTTATTTCGTTTTTACCTTGTGTAACCACAGCCATGTCCAACTGATCTGAATCAGTTATCCAATGTCCAACTGAACCATGTCCAATGTTCCGCTGGAAGTGATCTCTTGCGCGTCTACGTCACTCATTGTTTACACAGAGATTTCGGAAGTTTTAGTTTTCACTGTGAAGATCTAAACATATATACAGGAAATCGCAATGGAAGACGATTTCGATATATCTAAATATGTTT
>NW_024121699.1:3887790-4012732 GCF_016745375.1 Pimephales promelas | reverse complement strand
AAGCACCGGGACCTGATCGCGGGTAGGAGAAACCGCAGCGCGGGCTCCCACACCACTCTCAGAGGCTGCGGGATCAGCCGATGGCGAGAGAGAAAATGCCTCAGCATTCTCACTCTCCTCCGCCAGATCCTGCTGCGAACCCCAGGATCTCAGTCGCCGCATCGCCTCGACATATGCGGGACCGGAACCCTGGGGAACGCGAGCCTGACCGTGCTCGTCAAAAGCATGCCAGCCGGGAGCGCAGCACTCAATAGGCAAAGCCTCACACATTTCACAAGCAGCCCCCTCGAGAGCTGCCCGTGCGTGCTGCACTCCCAAACAATACACACGAGAGAGTGTGCGTCCCCACCCGTGATGAAACGAGGGCAGGGATGCACACACCTCTTGAATTGTTCACTGGCCATACTTTCTTTCAATAATAAGACAAACAACACCAAATAAGACAGACAGTTTCAACATAAAGCGCTTGCTGAAGAGCGAAAGCTAGTGTGTGTTGTGACAGCGTCACTTTTATACTTCCGGGTATGCCGTCACATGTTACGTCACGACGCAACACCAATCAGGATTGGATTAGTTTCATTCATACTTCAGAGGCGCACGCTTAGGGAGCGTCCCCAAAGAGTCGATCTTATCGACGCAGTGTTGAGTTCCCTCGATAGGGAACAATGCATTCTGGGTTATATTTGCATTTTCGAGAAAGAAGCCTACAGGAATATAATGCGAATTAAAAGCGCTCAAAGTCGACATTCAGAGGCTGTGTTCACATTGAAACACTATACCCTCATTCACTATTCAATACATTAGTTCACTAATATAGTCTCGGTTACGTATGTAACCCTCGTTCCCTGAGTAGGGAACGGAGACGTTACGTCGGATGACGGAGAATGGGGTTTCGCCTAGAAAGCCAATCCTCTTCAAGTGTTAAAAAACAAGCCAATGGCAAAGAAATGCCATGGGTCTGCGGAATTTGCATAGCATATCACCGCCTCACCACGTGGGTATAAAAGGAGGATGCTGACGCAAACACAGCTATGTCTTCGCTGAGGAGCTGAGACTGAACTCAGGCGTCTACCAAGAGGTACAGCGGAAGTGGCAGGGAGACGTAATGTCTCCGTTCCCTACTCAGGGAATGAGGGTTACATACAACCGAGACGTTCCCTTTCGTAGTTACTCCGAGTTACGTCAGATGACGGAGAATGGGGGTCCCCCGTGTAATCACGCCACCTTCACAGCTGTCTTCCAGTGCCCTGCTAAAGTCTGATCCCTTGTCGTAAAATTAGTTGTGACGAGGAGTCCTACTTAGCACAGGAACACCAAGGTAATGAGGAGCATATCTCAGAGGAAATATGCCGCAGTATGCCTACCGTAGGGAGGACTTAAGAAAACACATATGGCGCAAGGGGACTTCATATGGAAGAACACTGGAGTAACCAACCCGTAGGGTGGCTAGAATTTTATCTCCAGTGCTGGCAAGGCAAGGTGGCTTGCCGAGGGAAGACACATGCTCAGAGAGGCTTACAGTGGAAAATATACATGTGGGGGTTACAGAAGGAATCATACACACGGAGGCACCTAGCCGACGCACAGGCAACAGACACTGGCGCCAGCATCAACAGTGCTGGAGGAACTCAGGGCTTCGATAGAAGGCTCAGCTGAGGAATAATCGCACTTATCCAGTCCGTGGAGTGGAATGGCGAGCAAGCAAAGACACCTGAGTGGGTCCAGTGCTGGCCGGATGTGCGAGTACAAGAGAGGACGCAGGCTCCACTCGGAGGTGTAGAATCTGGCGAATGTGTTGGGTCGCCCAGCCTGCAGCTCTACAGATGTCTGCCAGCGAGGCTACATGCGCTAGATCCCAAGAGCAAGCCACACTCCGGGTGGAGTGGGCTGTCACACCAAGGGGGCACGGTCGACCTTGCTGTTGGTAAGCCAAAGCAATGGCTTCCACTATCCAGTGAGACAGCCGCTGCTTTGAGAGAGCCCTTCCCTTCTGGCTCCCCCCATGACAGACAAAGAGCTGGTCTGAGATCCTGAAACACTGCGTTCTGTCTATGTAAGCACGGAGGGCCCGTACTGGACAGAGCAGTGCCAAGGCTGGGTCTGCCTTCTCCAGGGGCAGCGCTTGCAGGTTCACCACCTGGTCCCGGAAGGGAGTGGTAGGAACCTTGGGCACATATCCAGGCTGGGGTCTCAGGATCACGTGAGAGTAACCCGGCCCGAATTCCAGGCACGCTTCGTCAACGGAGAATGCGTGCAGGTCCCCCACCCTCTTGATGGAGGCCAGTGCAACCAGGAGGGCTATCTTCATTGACAGGAATTTAATCTCAACTGATTGCAGAGGCTCAAAGGGAGGCCTCTGCAGGGCATTTAAGACCACTGAAAGGTCCCAAGAGGGTACGAGAGGAGGACGAGGACGATTCAGTCTCCTCGCTCCTCTCAGGAACCTGACGATCAGGTCGTGATTTCCCAGCGACTTACCTTCAACTGCTTCGTGATATGCGGCAATAGCGGCCAGGTACACCTTCAGGGTGGAGGGAGACAGCCTACGATCCAACCCTTCTTGCAGGAAGGAAAGCACGACACTGATCGAGCATCACCTGGGGTCTTCTCGGCGAGGTGATGGTAGCCACCACCACAGATGGCAGGGTACTCAAACCTGCCTCGTCCCATCCAGGAGCCACACGTGGCGTCTCCAAAGATCGGGACGAGGGTGCCAAATAAGTATATTATTTTTTTATTATTTTAAATATATTATTTCTATAGGTTACACAAAAAAGGACAAAATAAATAGGCAGAATAAGCTGATCTATAGCATGCAAAATGGTGGTAGCCTAGTCTATGAACGGTACACTCCCCTAAGCTCACAGAAATGGTTAGACCCAAGTCTTCAGAAGCCAATGACACTGACCAGTTCAAACGTTAAATACTTGTTGTTGACATGTTAAAATTCACGTGTTTTTGGCCCTCTTGGCCTTCCATAGTAGAATTACACTCACAGGACACTGCACCCATTCGCAATCACAAAAGTGTATTATTTGCTCGTGCTTTAAAGTCCCCGTGAACCGGAAGTTGCAAACGATTTTTCTCCAGTGCTGTGACGTATTTCCAAGTGAAACGGAATATTGAACAGAGGGCAGGGTTAGCGCTCCTCCTCTCCATCTCTTGCTCATAGCAAACTAACGGTTTGAGGGGAGTGGTTAAGCGTTTCCCCACCCAAGCTGTGAAACCTACGTCATCAGAAAAAGAAACCGTTCCAGACCAGAAGTAATTTTTCAGATTTCGATTAAAGATTACCAAGGTAAAACATTTTTTTAATATATATTTACTTGCACGGATTAATTGTTCACCACAAGACTAGTAATGTGCACTAACAAAGTAAATAGGTTCAATTTTGATTTCACGGGGACTTTAAAGCTTTGCCAGTTAGACATTTCATTTGCATTCTATTCTGCCCGAGGCGCGCGTGCACTGTCAAACAGCACCTGATCTTTAAATGATGTAGAATCAACATCAGAGTTTAATGTTGATTCAATGACTTAATGTTGACAACGGAATGTTGATTTAGCATAGTTTCAGTGACTGTTTGCTATCTGGGAAGTATCTTCTTTCTTGATCTTTTGTCAGTATCTGTTAAACTGCACAGGCCCACATTCCAACGCCTCTGCCTCTTGGCGAAATGCTTCAAATAAATGCACAAAACATTGTTTTTTTCAGCTTAATTTGTTATTTTAATTTAATCATTTGTACAACCGAAAAAAATACACATTCATATTTGAATAAAATAGATTTTTTTTAAAGTACTTAATTTATTTTACTTACAGTAGTGTCCCAAGTGTGGTACAGCTTGAGGTATTTGTTGGTTAAGCTACATTACAGTGAGTATTGGAACTGAACCACTCGATTTGGGACACTTTTTTTATAAAGTGCCTTGGTGAAGAACAACTTCATTTTGTATCTGTTACAATGAAACTATACAATGTTTAAACTATATGCCTGCTTACACAAATTACCCATACACTTGTTTTAAGGTACTGCCAGAGAAAACCATGCAATGTAATAGTAGTGTAAGAACAACAGGCCACAACTTCATGGTGTGAGATAATAGATATCTTAAGAGTTCACATTTGCCAGAAGTAAAAATGAATTATATGCTTCACAAAAGCTTTTCATGTCCTTCGGATGAAACGTTAAACCGAGGTCCTGACTCTCAGTGGTCACAAAGAAAAAAACAATTTGCCAATTGGCCTAATCATCCCCATATACTGATTAGTTTCATCTACGGTCTCCTCTCCACCAGTAAGCTGGTGTGTGGTGGGCGTTCTGGCACAATATGGCTGCCGTTGCAACATCCAGATGCTGCACATTGGTGGTGGTTGAGGAGATTCCCCTTATATGTAAAGTGCTTTGACAGCCGAGAAAAGCACTTGATAAATGTCATGAAAGTAGCCCTTTATACTCAAAAGACTTAATTGATGCCTCGAAGAAAGATTTGGAAAACTGTAAGTGAGAAGAACAGGACGGTAAACGAGATGGAAGAAAATGCTTGTGACCCATCAGGGGCAGCTTCGGGATTGTTGGTGCTGGTTGTAGTTGCACTTGTGACTTTTGGAGGGAAAGGGCCGACCACAGTTCTCAGGAATGATGCAAAGCTGGAGGTTTTACTTAAAACCTGGACATCTTGACGGAGAGAAGAGCGGGATCTGCTACTTGTCAAAACGGCAGCATGGATCCATGATAGACCCTGCTTACACATCAGCGGACCCCCTTCATCACCCTGTGGTGTGTGTGAGAGAGGGAAATCTTTAATGAATTTTACAAAATTTACATAAAATGATATTTGTCACTTCATATCTTTGCAGACAGATACTACCCATTTTCAGGAGAAACAAATGGTATATTCAAATGTTTAGTTAAAAACTACCGTTCAAAAAGTTTTGGCAGTAAAATTTAACATAAATACATTCTATTCAGTAAAGGTGCTTTAAAGGAGGAGTTCACTTTAAAAAAAAAACTTTTGCTGATAATTTACTCACCCCCATGTCATCCAATGTCCATGTCTTTCTTTCTTCAGTCGAAAAGAAATTAAGGTTTTTGATGAAAACATTCCAGGATTTTCTCCATATGATGGACCTTAATGGGAACCAAACGGTTCAAGGTCCAAAAGACAGTTTCAGTGCAAACTGTTCAAAGGGCTTTAAACGATTCCAGAATTTAAATTTCTAAATTAAATTTCTTTTAAATTTTGTATTAAATTTCTTTTCGACTGAAGAAAGAAAGACATGGACATCTTGGATGACATGGGGGTGAGTAAATTATCAGCAAAAGTTTTTTTAAAAGTAAACTATTCCTTTAAATTGATCAATAACAGTCAAGACATTTATAATAGATTTTTTTTTTATTTAAAATACAAGTTGTTCTTTTGAACTTTCTTTTTATCAAATACTTATGAAAAACATATTTAGCAAAACTGTTATCATCATAATACAAATAATTGAAAATAAATCATGTCATAATGTTTTCTGAAGGATCATGTGACACTGAAGACTGGAGTAATGATGCTGAAAATTCAGCTTTTACATCCAGGAATAAATTACATTTTACCATATATTTAGATACAAAACAAATATTTTAAATTGTAATAATTTTTACTTTACCATGTTATCGGAATAATTCATGTAACTTTTATACTTTATTTAAAACTGTTATATCTATTATATCTTATATCTATATCTTAAGATGATGAAATAGGCATCATGATCTAACAATAAACAACAATCTTTGTTTTATAATTTATATATATATATATATATATATATAGTTTTATAGACCAATATATAGATAGACCAACAGAATTGACTTGCCTGCTGTAAGTTCAAAGAACTTGTGCAAATACTGTCGCTTTGTGAGTTTTCACAATCCACAATAGAGGTCTTGGATTCCTGAAGAGTTTGATTCACTATAAAAGAAGGAAAACATCTTTGGAAGTTGGAAAAAAAGGATAAACATTCTAATAATATAATTTTACCAATTAGTGTAATGTTTCAAAGCATTCACATACACACACCCAAACTCTAAACCTACCCATTACAGAAAACGTATTACTTATTATGATTTAAAAACTGTTTTCCTCATGGGGACCAAAAATATCCATTTGGTATATCCCCATAAAGTAGGATTTACCAGGACACGCACATGTGGGGTTCCATGTATCATGGGGACTTTCCATATACATAATATTTTTATACTTGCATTTTCAAAAAAGACCACTTTTTATCAGCTGTTCTCATCATAGCGACAATAAACGTCTTTGTGGGGACATTTTATCCCCATAGAATTTACTCAAAACACACCTCCTCCTGCTCCTGAGCTCCATCCTGCCACCCAGCATTGAGTATCAGCGCTGAAGGTATTCTCTTCCACGTCCAAACATATAGGCTGAATGAAATCCGTTAGGTTTGGTGCGACGGCCAGCTGCAAGACTGCAACGTTGTCGCCTGTGACATTGCTGATGGTGAGATTCGCCACTTTTATAGAGACCTCATTGGGGTTGGAGCCGTTCTGATTTAGACGGCCCAGGATCACGGACCAATCGGAAGCATTGTTGGAGCTGGACCAAAAAATATACCATTAAATCAAATCATTTTGATTTCTCTAATCAAATGTCTTTTTTTTTCAGATTTAAGTGCCATTACCTGGTAAAACAACTGGCAGAGCTCAAGACAAACCGTTCAGCAATTAGCGTTCCTCCACAAACGTGACTGCCGTTAAACTGCAGACTGGCCATCCATGGCCATAAGCCTGGAGACACAAGGGAGCTGTTCCCTTCTACACGGGTGTTCAGATTGGCACGTCCACACACTACAGCTACAGGAACAGAGAGAAAGACAATGAACACCGGGATTTATCAGTCAAATGTTTCTTTGATTTCTTTGATCTTTGATTATGCTTAGACTACACAGTAATGGGCTATTAGCATAGAAAATTAAAGCGATGTAAAGCACTGGAAGAACAGGCTTTCAGGCCGTTGCTTGAATAGTCAAAATTATTAGCTATCCGTTGTTTGAGATTGCAAACTCCGTCTCCGGTTCCAAGCCTCTTCACCGTTTTCATTTATAGAAAAGGTCACGTCGCCCGTGACCTTTTGAGCGTAATTACGTATTGCGTGACGTTACAAACGCGCCTCACAGAATAGAGCAAGGCGAGCATTTGTCCTTAGAAAAGTTACATTTTTGGAATAAGTTTTGAAATAACTGATCGTTTCGCATGATAAGACCCTTATTCATCGTCTGGTGTCGTTTAAAGACATTTGAAGCAGCATCTGAAACTGTTATTAACTCTCTTTTCGACCTTGGACCGTCTGGTTCCCATTGAAGTAATAATGAAAAAGCACTATGCTTGGGACTTCAGACTTAGTACAATAATAAACACTATATATTATAATATATAATATACTCTGGAATAATATATTGAAGGAACCTCACTTGGGACAGTAGTTGTAGGGGCAGTAGTTGTGGTAATGGCAGGCACATCAGTACAGCTGATGCTCAGGTCACCATCAGTACCATTGGAGGTGAATGTAATGAAGCCTGGCTGGTTGGTGGTGATATGCTCATTGATCCAGTTCTGGTAGTTAGAAACTCTGGCATACACACCAGGAAAGTTGGGTTCAGCACAACCCTCGCCAAAGCTCACAACTCCAGACTGGATCCAGAGCGAACCCTGTTTGCTGACCATAGGACCACCAGAGTCACCCTGTAGGATGAAGAACAGGTTAGTGACATACCAAGTAACCTCTTCCACACATCTATTCCAGATGTAGTTCACAGCTGTAATATATAACATGAAGGTATAATAAGAAAATGACATCCTTGTAATTGCATGTTTAAAGCGTCAAGTTATTCTTATGTTAGGAAATGTCCTGAAGATTTTAGTGCTTCTCTTTTTTATGGACGATCAACATTCTTCATTGAAATTTACACTGTTATGGTTGGAAGACTGGTCACAAGAAAACTACAACATGACTACACACACACACATGCACACACGCACACAATATCTCAATGGTCCGAAGATTGCAATTAATCCAATAGTGTTTTGAAAGTGATTGACTAGGTTGAATTCCCTTGCATTGGACAAAGTTAAACCCTATGGCTCAGTTTATTTGTCTAAAGTAAAAGTTTTAGTCGAGACCCCTCATTCTACTTATTCTTAACTATATAAACTTTGGAGAGTATTAACAGCCCATTAAAACTGTATGAAGTAACAAGCAGAAGTGTGGGAGTTGTTACCTGACAGGAGTCTTTGCCCCCTTCTATTCGTCCAGCACATATCATGTTGTCTGTGATTGTTGAGGCACTATAAAGACACTTACACTGCCTGTTTCCAACAATAGGCACATCCACTTCCTGTAGAGTTTGCGGTGAAGGCAAAGAAACTGAGAAACACATAAAATGGTCAAATAAATGTCATATATTGCAATAGTAAGGTCTCCTGTGACTCTGCTCGAGGTTAGTTAAATGAAATACGTACTGCCTGAATTTATCGTCCCCCATCCTGTGACCCAGCTGGAGGTTTGCTTGAAGAACATACTGTTTGAGGAAGCCAGACAGACCGGACTGATAAAGTCAGTAAAACTCACCGGCGAAGCCAGTCGCAGAAGAGTGATGTCATTATCGTTAGTGCTGCTAACATAGTTTGGGTGTTTTATGATACTAGAGACACCTCTGGACACCTCATTTGCATTTGTTCCTTCCTGTGTCTGTCGGCCCAGGTACACAATTAGGCCAGAGGTTGAAACACTGGAATATGGTAGAAAAGGAAGGGTTAAGCATTCTCCACATCAGTTGAATGAGTTTTTTTTAATAATTGCAAGGGCTGGTTTATTATAATGACCTGTTAAAGCAGTGAGCTGCTGTCAGAACCCATTGATTGTTGATGAGTGATCCACCACAAAAATGTCTCCCGTTCCTATGAAGGCTGACCTGCCATGGCCAAGCCCCAGCCAGTGCATCCACTCCCCCCACTATCCTTGAGTTGAAACGTGCTTTGCCACACACTGACATGGACAAGGTAAGGAAAACACATTTTAGACAAACAATTGGTCATTTTTATAGGAATTTTGCAACTTAAATTGTGCACAGCAGAGGCGGACAGTAGAGAAGTATTTTACTGTGCTTAAGTACATTTCTTAAAGTGTCTGTAATTTATTAGACTGTTTTTTAAGGAAAACTTTTACTTCACAACATTACAAAGCATAATGTCATACTTTTTACTGCACTATGTTTCATATTGAATTTCATTTAATACTTAATTACATTGGAAATCTAGTACTTTCTTATTTTTTCTCAAGTAAAAGCAATTCAATGTTTTACTCATTCAAAACTCATTCATGGCTCCCATCATGCATTGTAGTATGAATAAATTATGATCTGAAATATTTTAGTAATTTCCTTTTCCTAATGGTTGTCACCATTGTTTAGATTCATACAATGATTCTTGATTTCTGTGAGTGCCTAATATATATATATATTATCAGAACAACTTTTAAGACAGAATTTGAATTGAATCAAAATTTTTGGATCGTACGCTGTAAAATCACTGTGATGCTGTAATCATCAATATACATTTAAGTCAGAGATTATGCTCTACATTAGTTCAGTGATTCAGGACAACTAATGATTTTGTTAAAACATAACCAGCACCATCAGATCATCTTTTCTCTTTGTTCATCTGACAGTCATAACTCAGGTAAAACAGCAAAACTAAATCTAAAATATAAAATGTAAGGGTTAACTGCCCAACTAAAGTAAACACTGATCTCCATAATGGTGACGTAAAATTGTGATTTTCCACCTTCAGTGATTCTACTTGTTAACATCAGGTGTCTTCAATGTTGGTCAATCATCGCTACATTAATCACTTAATTATCTCATTAACTTTAACACTGTTTCAGTGTTAATTTAACACTCTGGAGTGTGGAGTCATAAAAACTACCAGGAGAGTTAATTTAATACTGGAGTTTTTGCTGTGTGTTTACCTGAATTTAAGTAAAAAACTATTTGAAATCAAGTACACTTTTGATCCACAAAAGTCCTTGGACAAGTTGCTAAGTGAACAATGTATGCATGATTTTTTCAGGATCTTATAAGTTGAAGGAACCTCACTTGGGACAGTTGTAGTTGTAGGGGCAGTAGTTGTGGTAATGGCAGGCACATCAGTACAGCTGATGCTCAGGTCACCATCAGTACCATTGGAGGTGAACGTAATGAAGCCTGGCTGGTTGGTGGTGATATGCTCATTGATCCAGTTCTGGTACTTAGAAACTCTGGCATACACACCAGGAAAGTTGGGTTTAGCACAACCCTCGCCAAAGCTCACAACTCCAGACTGGATCCAGAGCGAACCCTGTTTGCTGACCATAGGACCACCAGAGTCACCCTGTAGGATGAAGAACAGGTTATTTACATGCCAAGTATTCTGGTCCACACATCTATTCCAGTTGTAGTTCACAGCTGTAATATATAATATGAAGGTATAATGGGAAAATGACATCATTGTTATTGCATGTTTAAAGCGTCAAGTCTCATGTTAGGAAATGTCTCGAAGATTTTAGTGCTTCTCTTTTTAAGGAAGATCAAGACTCGTCATTGAAAATTACACTGTTATGGTTGGAAGACTTGTCACATGAAAACTACAACATGACTATACACACACAATATCTCGATAGTCTGAACATTGCAATTACTCCAATAGTGTATTTAAAGTGATTCGCTAGGTTGAATTCCCTTGCATTAGACAAAGTTCAACCGTTACATTATCAGTTTATTTGGATAAAGTAAGAGTTTTAGTAGAGACCCATCATTCTACTTATTCTAAACTATAACTATATTGCAGAATATTACCAGCCCATTAAAACTATGAAGTAAAACAAACAGAAGTGTGGGAGTTGTTACCTGACAGGAGTCTTTGCCCCCTTCTATTCGTCCAGCACATATCATGTTGTCTGTGATTGTTGAGGAACTATAAAGACACTTACACTGCCTGTTTCCAACAATAGGCACATCCACTTCCTGTAGAGTTTGAGGTGAAGGCAGTGGAGCTGAGAACGCATACAATGGTCAAATAAACGTCAACTATTGCAATTGTAAAGTATCCTGTGACTCTGCTCGAGGTTAGTTAAATGAAATACGTACTGCTTGAATTTATCGTTCCCCATCCTGTGACCCAGCTGGAGGTTTGCTTGAAGAACATACTGTTTGAGGAAGCCAGACAGACCGGACTGATAAAGTCAGTAAAATTCACCGGCGAAGCCAGTCGCAGAAGAGTGATGTCATTATCGAAAGTGCTGCTAACATAGTTTGGGTGTTTTATGATACTAGAGACACCTCTAGACACCTCATTTACATTTGTTCCTTCCTGTGTTTGTCGGCCCAGGTACACAATTAGGCCAGAGGTTGAAACACTGGAATATGGTAGAAAAGGAAGTGTTAAGCATTTTCCTCATCAGTTGAATGAGTTTTTTAAATAATTGCAAGGGCTGGTTTATTATAATGACCTGTTAAAGCAGTGAGCTGCAGTCAGAACCCATTGATTGTTGATGAGTGATCCACCACAAAAATGGCTCCCGTTCCTATGAAGGCTGACCTGCCATGGCCAAGCCCCAGCCAGTGCATCCACTCCCCCCACTATCCTTGAGTTGAAACGTGCTTTGCCACACACTGACAATGGACAAGGTAAGGAAAACACATTTTAGACAAACAATTGGTCATTTTTATAGGAATTTGGCAACTTAAATAGTTGGAAAAAATAGTTACCATCCAGTTGTGCGTCACACCCTAGGAAAAAGAAACAAAGTTTAGTTACCGATAATTTCAGTGGAGAAAAAAGTTGGTAACACTTTATTTTACACTGTTCTTGTTACATATGTTACCTACCATACAGAGGTGAAAAGTGACAAATTACATTTACTCATGTTAAGTATTGAGTACTTTTTTTCTGTGTATTTATACTTAAGTTTTTAAAATCTGTTAGTTTACTTTTACTGAAGTACGTTTTGTTTGAAGTCTTACTTCGCTACATTTTAAATCACACCCGTTACTGAGTAAAAAAATAATATTAGCGGGAAATAAATCACTCTCCTGAAACTAGTGCGTTGATTAAAGGGTGGGAGAACAAACGTGCAAAGGTGATGCAGACCCAGCTGAAGGCGAAACGCCGTGGAATTATTTTATTAACCGAACCATTGCCAGTATGGGAATATTTGGATGTAGAAAAAAAAAAAAAACATGTGGTTGTCCTTGAGGATAGTTATCCAATTAATAAAAAAACGTGGACGAAACGTGTATGTAAAAGGAGGAAACAGAGAACACCATCCCTCCGTGCAGATAAAGGTATGTCCTGTTTATAACTTAAAGCAGAATGAATTCCGTGATGCAGAGGGAATCCAGGAATCCAGTGAATAATATTGAATTTGTCCTACATAACACAGATACCATGTAAAACACGCCAACTGTTTAATGGATGAATAAATCGAAAGTAGAGAGGTGTATTAAATCAAATCGCAACTGTTAACATGAAAGCGCAAAAAGACTGCTATGTAAATCAGCTTGTTCTGCGTGTCTATCCAAGTCCAAGTCCTCCTCGTCCGCAAAAACCCATAGTAAAAGTTGAATCTCTTCACGTCATGCCTATCGAATAGGGCTGTGTTATTGTGTCGTGACACATATATCAAGATATGTATCGTATCGTGAGCCTCTTGTCAATACACAGCCCTAGTCAGAGACTGTTCAGAGTCTGTTTAAAGGGATAGTTCACTTTGAAATTAATTGTTGATATGTTTTATCTTACCTCAAGGGCATCCAAGATGTAGGTGTCTTTGTTTCCACAGTATTTTCAATTTTTACATTTTTCGGTCAAACCGTTGTTGTCTATCAGTCATATAATGCAGGTTTAGGGGACTTAGTGACATGATTTAATGACTCGTAAATGTAAGTACACATTGATGGCCTAAGACACGAAACGAGCGGTTTGTGTCAGAAAACGAACAGTATTTATTTCGTTTTTACCTCGTGTAACCACCGCCACGTCCGACTGATCTGAATCAGTTATCCAATGTCCAACTGAACCATGTCCAATGTTCCGCTGGAAGTGATCTCTTGCGCGTCTACGTCACTCATTGTTTACACAGAGATTTCGGAAGTTTTAGTTTTCACTGTGAAGATCTAAACATATATACAGGAAATCGCAATGGAAGACGATTTCGATATATCTAAATATGTTTAGTGAACGGTAAAACTTCCGAAATCTCTGTGTAAACAATGAGTGACGTAGACGCGCAAGAGATCACTTCGGGCGGAACGTTGGACTTGGTTCAGTTCGGTTCAGTTGGACATTGGATAACTTATTCAGATCAGTTGGACATGGCTGTGATTACATGAGGTAAAAACGATATAAATACTGTTCGTTTTCTCACACAAACCGCTCGTTTCATGTCTTAGGACATCAATGTGTACTTACATTTACGAGTCATTAAATCATGTTTAATTTGGACTTCTCTGTGTGGACGTGGAGACAACAATGGTTTGACCGAAAAATGTCAAAATTGAAAATACTGTGGAAACAAAGACACCTACATCTTGGATGCCCTTGAGGTAAGCTAAAACATATCAAACATTTATTTCAAAGTGAACTATCCCTTTAACTGATGATTTAATAATACCCTTTATTTTTTTGATAATTAATTAATACCGTAAACTGTAAATCATACCATGAAAATCTCATACCTTTACAACCCTCCACAGGGGAGTCCCCCACCCCATCCACGCTGTTAAAAAAGTAACTCAGTAATTTTGATTCTGAGTAAATTGTATATGAGCTACTTTTTACTTGAGTCTATTTTTAGACCAGTTTTACTTGTATTTAAAGGAGCTGTGTGTAAGATTGTGGCCAAAACTGGTACTGCAATCACTTTCAAATTACTGTAGAGGTTGTCAGATAGGTTTTAGGATCCAACATTTTTTTATCCGACATGTTTGTATCTGCAGCTGTAGTTACTAGAGCAGAGCTGGCAACCCAGATGCTGCAACACTACTGACTTCGTGATTGGTAGATCGGTGGAGGGTGGAGCATCAGACCAAAACACAACATGACAACATCAACATCAGTTGAGGGCTGCAAATTCACTTTTTAAATGACAATATCCTGGCCGGACTACTGCTGT
This sequence comes from Pimephales promelas, assembly GCF_016745375.1. The sequence continues at coordinate 3,998,514 of NW_024121699.1, read as the reverse complement.
CAGTGATATAAGTGTTTGAAAAGAACATGAATTCTTAATGTCTAGTGACATATCAGGGTCATTTTATGATTATTTGAAATACATTTCTTACATACAGCTCCTTTAAGTAGAATTTCTTTGACGTAGTCGCACTTTTACTTGAGTGGAATATTTTATTACTCTTTTCACCTCTGCTTAGTAATAACAGTAAATTATGCATAATTACATGCAACTAACCCACAATCAATCCTAATAAAACCATAACCCAAAATAATAAGTACATGTAGTTGCTCAATGTCACTTAGTACATAAATATATAATTACACTGTAACAATATACAACTTAAAATAAAGTGTAATCAAAAACTGTACCTGCAAAATAAAACGTAGTTACATAAAAGTAAGCAATAGTTATTTTAGTAAAAACGCATTAGTTAACCTAAAAGTATCCAATAAAAGGTCTTACCGTTCATTAGAAGAGAGACGACAAATGCTACACTGAGTATGTGGATCATCTTCATCTTCATCTCTGACAACACGGACACCTGCAGTCCTGCTCTTAAATACTCCTGCTAACCTGTTTACAACACACCCACATACACTCTCATTACAGTCTAACGCCTTCACCTCTCTTCGTTTCTAAACTTCTTCATTGTTCATTCAAGTGTCTTATTGAGCAACCGGTATGTCTGAAAGTGTAATGAGAGACATGTTAGCGACTCTGTAATGCGTAATTGTCACCTGTGCAAACTAAAATTTTTTTAATGTTGAGTAGATCGAAGAAGGTTCGTGAGGTGCTTTTAGTTTTTTATAAGTAAAACTATTACATGAGGCTATGTTTTCAAATGAATTTGTGTCATGTGATGAATACGGAAAAAACAACAACTTTCTTTATAGGTTGAACTAAGCATGAAGGTCAACCTCTTAACCTATGACTGTACAAAAAATAAAAATATATAAAAACCTTATGAATGAAATCACCAGTTTGGAAGGGCCCAGAAAACACCTCAGACCCCAGAGGGTTGAAATGATTAACCCTTACTAGAACTAAAAGGTACTTATTCTACTATTATTATGATACAACAGTCGTACATTTGGGAGCAATTTAGTGAGAACACAGACTGCGTTCCTTTTTTTAATAATGATGTACCAATACATTCTGTATGTAAATACTAGATATTAACAGGCAACCAAACTCACAATACGAACGGAATGCGGCAAGTTTCATCCTAAGTGATTCCCAGTGAAATACTGGCTTTGGGTTGATAGAGCCGCGATATAAAGTTAAGAAAACTAAACAACCGAGATAACTTTTAATTCCGGGACATCTCAGTAAAGGAGCAAACTTCCTGTTGAGGCAGCCTGAGGCTTGGGGAATGGAGGCTTCACCCCGAGGTGTTGGAGCACATTTGGGGAGTTTATGGCCAGGCACAGGTGGATCTGTTTGTGTCTCAGGATACGACACACTGTCCACTTTGGTTCTCTCTCACGCATCCAGCCTGGACTCAGACGTGGTTCCCGTTCTCTTTCCCAAAGCATCATTGGCGCAGCGTGAGTTTCCTCGAAAGGGAATGTCTCAAGTTATGACTGTAACTCTAGTTCCCTCAGTAGAGAACGAGACGCTGCATCACTTTACCATACTTCCTACATTCCTGAGATTGACTTGCTTTGGTGGTCTTGAAGTCCACCCGCCTCATTCTCGCCATTGGATTAGTTGACACATTTGCTTCAGACGTAATCACGCAGGGCCGTTCCCAAAGCGTCATCGACGCAGCGTCTCATTCCCTACTCAGGGAAGTAGGGTTACAGTTGTAACCTGAAGAGTGTTCAGGTTTTCCAGGTTTGTTTTTCGGATATCTGCTGGCTTAGTCATGCACACAATACATGACATGCCATTTACCAATTTGCATATATAAAGATGTGTTCATCTGTGAAAACCCAAAGAAACACAAAGAAAAAACAAGGATCATGGAGAAAGGCTGAGAAGAAATGATGATGATGATGAAGTACAGGTGGAATTGATGAAAGAGAAATGAGATAGGACAGGGTGAGAAGACACAAATGATCATGTTGGTGTACTAGTGGGTCCCAATCCTCATTTTTTGTCAGATTGTTTTTTTTTTACATGTGTGGATTCATAAAATTATTAATAGCAATAAAATAACTTCCTCATAGTCCATCTTAGAAAATGTTTATAAGAAAACTCAAAAATAATCATTTACCACAACACAGGTTCTATGAAGACAAAATGCCAAATAACAAACGGATATTCATAATTCCAAACTTTAAATGACAAAAAATTATTTATAGTTTTAAAGTTCAAATATTATTATTTTTAATTAATTATATTCATAAAATTTCTGAGTTTATTGTAAACATCTAGAGGTTTGGAGTGACATGAAGGTGAGTAAATGATGACAGAATTATATATTTTTTTTCATTGTTGAATATAACATAATTCAATTATATCTGAAGAAATCTTGATTTTATGTCTCAGAAAACAGCTGAGATTGCTCATCATTACTGTAGATCACAGAGTACAACAAATTACGAAAGTACTGTTTGTATTTCTGTACATCAGTAGTTCTGGAAATCTTCTTCTTGATTGCAAGTGGTATATTTCACAAGTTTGTAAACCTTTATCTTTAGTAACAATGGACTGCACACACACTTGCAGATACATTTTAAACGTGTTTGTCCCGTCAAACACGTCCTCAAATTGTGCAACACCAGCTAAACAGACACAAAACATATTTTAGATAAAAAAAAAAAAAAATGTCATGCCAGGGCAGGGTTTCCATGAAATTACGTCATTAAACTTTTTTAATAGAGGACTGTTGTTGTGTTTAGGAAAAAAAAAAAAAAAAAAAAAACTTAACCCAGCAATAAATATGTAACATTATCATCTAAATCAAATGAGAGGTAAAACCTTTTTTTATATTGGTTGGTAAGTTTACTGACCATATGCACACGTGCGCACACACACTGTTTTAACTGTCTCTATGAGGATTTGATATGTTTATTCTGTGTTAATTCAGTGACAGAGGTTCATCAGTATTACAGTTTAACAGTGTAACTGGTTCAGTTGGCCCAATTTCCCAAACCATTGATTCAGTTCTCAAAACAAAGACGTTCACATACGTTCCAATTTTCGCAATGTTTTCTGCAAAACTCTACACAAAAATGGGTCACTTTACAATAACATAGCATGAATAATCATGTACTAATACCTAAATGAATTGTTACTTCTACATGAACTCATGATTGATGAAGATATGAACTAATCATGAACCAATGAAGAGTGATCCTTAACTACAACATGAGTCATAATTATTCATGCATGAATAACAGCAGCTTTAAACATGTTAGTACATGTTTGATAGTAAATGCATTAATTAACGTTTAGGGGTAAACTAAATAAATCAGGCTCCCTAAGGCTAAAACATATTTTGACTTTGAAATACATTCAAACAATTTATTAGTCATAATTTAAACTATTGACATCAGCAGCTTCATAAACACTACTTAAAGGCACAGGATTAGTTTGTCATTGATTTCACTGATCCTCCTTATCAAACATGGAAAATACTAAATATACTAATAATTTATCTTAAATCTGTTATCTAATCTGTTTTGTGAGATTCTCTTTTCCATCAAACCAATAATACAGTGACAACAGTTCCTGAGGAATCAGTTCACAAAAATATAGCCAAACAGGAAAACCAAGAGCTGGAAGACCCATGCTAGATCACACAGCTGGCCTTTCTGACTGACGTCATCTGAACAGTCTCCATTTGCAGCTTCAAGGAAGAGACAAGCTTCCAAGAAATGCTGAATACTATCAGAGCATTTAAGTACAAAATAACTTCCCTGTACATACCTGACAGATAATTAATTCACTTCCCCCAAGATTGCTGGGATCAGTTCACTCTGCATCCAGACACTGGCCGTGATGATACTGTACCTACATTCTCTGACTTTTTGAAAAGCCACACAACATCACTTAACTGGGCTGACTACTAGTTGGAATACATGTGTATTTGAAAGTAAGTTTATATTAAATCATGGGCTGAAATTGTATTTAACAGTAAATTAATAATGATGTGCCCCCTCAAGTAAAGTCATGACACAATGATGCACTAACAAATCATTAACTAAAATCGTATTATTACGTATTATTATAATTATTAATAAACATATACAATAAGAGTGCCATACTGATTCCTTTTCGCCTATGGTACAAAGAAACAAAGATACAAATTATGTGTAGTTTTTTTATTTTTATTTCTACAATTAATAGACTTAAAAGAAAGCTCAAACATACACAATAGCAGTAATTTAGATAGAACTTTCAATATTCTATGTACAGTAAATACTGTAGTAGCACATGTTGTAAACTCTTAAACTCATAATTTGTCAAGCTGATTTGTAGTCAAGTACTTATTTAGAGTTATTGCATAACTAAGAGATGACTGCCTGCATTGCAAAAAAAAAAAAATGGCCAGATTTTGACAGTAACTTGCTGTTCTACATTAAAACCGCCATATAGGCAAGGCAAGTTTATTTATATAGCATATTTCATACACAATGGTAATTCAAAGTGCATTACATAGAAGGAATTAAAATAAGAATAATTAAAACAGTTTAGAATAATCTAATCTCTTCTGGAAGGTGGTTCCAGCTGTGGCTGGTGTAATAGCTAAAAGCAGAGTCTCCAGATGGTGGTCCCTGATGGTGGTCAGTGATTGCTTTAGTTGGGCTCTTGATCCTTGACTTTTTAACACCTTTTTTCTCTGTCTGCTGTAATTGAGTGTCTATAAAGCACATTTGTTATGGCTCAAAAGAAAATATGATTATGTGTCGATGGTTGTGTTTTGATGATGAATATCATCATTCCCTTTCAGTCTTAACGCCGGACGTGGTCGATGGTCGAAGGCGAAGGCCTACTGGCAAAGGATGCGATGTAGCCTTTCCTCCAGTCGATATGAAAACCGGTTTCTATTAACCCGTATTTCATTGTACCGTAGAGTGGTGGGTTATGGCCATCTTGGACCTGTGTCAACTGAAACGGGCCCTTTTTCGAAAGCCTGCATTCAGTTGCTAATGCATATGTATTTCCAAATGCTCCGTCCCCTAGATGGCCTGCAGCGTTCGACCTGAAGGACAGTACTTCAGATCTCGATCCCTCCGCTCCACAGATCATTCTGTGTTCTTGCATTCGAAGGTGCGAAGTATCAGAACAAGGTCCTACCCTTCGAGTGCTCCATAGCCAGTTGGGTCTTCAGGTCACCTGGAAGAGAGTATCTCGCCCTTGGGTTTAGTATTTCCTTTTCAGTTTGGAGAAGTCTCTTCAAGAAAGAGTGTGTTTGGTTGGTGCTATTTAGAAGTGAGAAAGGGTCCCACTGAAAGAACTTTCAGAGGCTCCTGCGGCATATGGTTGACGCAGCTGCTTGGCTTCCTCTATATGAAGACCGCTTCAGCACTAGCTTCATGATCGAGTCCTGAGGTGACCGTGGCGGAGCGGCATGCCCTGTGTGATAACAGATCACCCGGCCTGCTGCCAAACCCTCAGTCTGTGATCAAAACTTTTGTTTCTCCGGGCCAATCTGTTCCTAGAACGAGGTCTAGTAACACTGTCTGAGAGGCCTTGTATAAAAGGGCATGCTTTAACAGAGACCTCTGACTGCATTGGCATCCGTGCCTCGATTTTTTTGCAGCTCCCCTCGCTTTGAGCCATCGTTGCTCAGCGAGCTGGTTCTAGTCTGATCGCGACAGTTGTGCTATGCTTCCCACGCCAATTCCATTTGGCTCGTTCAACAGTAATCGAAGAACATTGGCTCTCTGACGCGATCCCCAATCAGTCGACCGTTGACTACGTCCTCCGTAGAACGGTGGAAGTTTTGTGACTTGATTCACTGATCTTTTACAGAACCTAATCATTGATGTATTACTTGTATTATACATTATAATTGAACTGTAAATCTAAGGTGTAAAATCCATTGTTGTGACGATCAAATTTTAAAAACATCTATGATATCATGCTCACTTACACAGACATCAAGAATCAGTTTTTATAAGCATTTTTTGCTGTATTTATAAACTGCTTATTAATGCCTGTTAATGCTTTATAGTGATGAATTACTTGTTTACTAATGCTAAACTAATGATTAAGAGTGTGCATTTATTATAAAGTGTTACGAAAAATTTCAAGAAATGTGGATTGAGGAATTTTTCTTTGTCTTCCACGGATCGAACCCTTTGTGTTTACTATGCAAACAAACCTGCTCTGGTTTCAAGAGAAGTTTCCAAACGACACACCCACAATTTAATGAAAGTTACCCACCTGGAAGAGTAATAAGGAAAAGAAAAATAGAGCAGCTTTCTTCCTCTCTTTCTGGTCAACAAAGGCTCATACACAGGACAACTTCTACAGCTGAACGTTTAACTGAGGCATCTATTGAGATCGCGTGGATATTGGCACAGGGAAAAAAAAACCCTTCTCAGATTCAGAAAATTGTGAAAGATTGCTTTTTTGGCTTCAGCAGAAATATTATTTGCAGAGTTTGACAACAACGACGCAATTGTAAAGCAATTGAAGGGTTACAATTATCTTAGAAATACCCAACTTTGTCCGTTTCCACTGCATCACACATCAGGAGTCACTGGTTTCAAAACTGAAAAATAATGCATTCCAAAACGTGATGCAAACAGTTGTTCGTGGGGTAAAATTCATTGTCTCCAGAGCGCTGAACCACAGGCAGTTCCGACAGTTCATTGAGGAATATGACAGAGTATGGTGATTTACTGATGCACAGTGAAGTGAGATGGTTGTCCCGTGGAAAAGCTTGAATGGTTTCTGAGCCTCCTCCCTGAGACTGACTTCATCTGTCACCTGAACACTCTCTCAATTTGCAGCTACAAGGAAGAGACAAGCTTCCAAGCAATGCTGAATGTTATTAGAGCATTTCAGAATAAAACAACTTGCCTGTGCATACCTGACAGAGAATTCATTCACTTCCCCATAACTGCAAACAAAAGACATTCTCAAAGTTGAACTCAGAGCAGGTGTTGGTTCTTCTGGAGTTTGGGATTTCATTTCTTGCATCTCATATTGCATGTTCAGGGATGACAGATTAATAAGCAGACACACTATTTATGACTTGATGTAATGTCTCGGTTACATATGTAAGATGTACAAAGACGTTACTTCGAATGACGACTAAAAATGGGGTTTCGCTTAGAAAGCCTATCAACTTTGAGTATTACAAAACAAGCCAATGGCAAAGAAATGCCATGGGTCTGTGGGTTTTGCATAGCATGACTCTGCCACCTCGTGGGAATATAAGGAAGTACGCTGGCAATATGCAGATATGTTATCTGCTTAGGTAGTTATTTGGCGACGATATGGGGTTCCCAGTCTAATCACACCACCTTGGCTGTCTTCCAGTGCCCTGTGTAAGTTTGAGCTCCCTGTCGTAAGACTAGCACGGATGAAGGACTCCTAATTAACACAGGAATACCAAAGAACACTGGGAAGCATATCTCAGTGGAAATACGCAATCAGTACCTGCCCAAAGGGGGGAGGGGGGACTTACAGAATACACATATGACCCAGAAGGGCTGCATATGGAGAAACACTGGGGTGTCCAGCCCACAGTGTGGAATGTTTCAACATTCCAGTGGCAAGGTGGCTTGCCAAGGGAAAGACATGCTCGGAGAGGAGATACACATGTGGGGGTCACCAGTGGGGAACCAAGCACATGGAGTCACCTAGCCAACGCGAAAGCTGCCGCAGGCGTAGACTCTGGCGTTGACGTCAACAGCACTGGAGGAATTCAGGGCTTGGGGAAAGCTCATCTGAGGAATAGATCAGAGACTGATACTGAGACTTTATAGTGGGACAAACTGTCTTTACACGCGATTCTAAATACCTCCAAATATGTTTATTTCCATTTGCTCTAGGTTTCCCTCCACTCACCTGTTTCTATGGTTATTAGTTAGTTCAGTTCAGCTGTGTTTAGTAGATTACCTTGTTTGTGTTCGCTACTTAAAGGAGAACTCCGGCAAACAATGAACCTTTGGTCTAATAAAACGTCGGTACCTAGTCACTTGATTTCTTTTTGTCCCATTATTTTTTTCTCATTTTAATGCTCTTATCAACATGGAAAAGTGGATCGGCTTGCTTTGTGCAAATGTTTTTTTATTATTATTATTGAAAGCAACATACTGTGTTCAATTTCACACTAACATTCTCATTTGGAGCAAATAATCTCTCACACAATGTAACACTGTCCATCAATAAAAGGGTGAAAGAAATAGGCTACTGACGAGGTCCTGATATTGACGAAGAGGCGGAGAATTTGCATCAGCTGTGTGTGTGTGCAGGAAGACGAAGAGAGTTGAATTAAGTTCCAAACTTAGTTTAATAACAAGTAATCCAAAAAGCTGGCATTAACACAACAGATACAAAACGGAGAGCAAAGGCACAACTTAAAGGAGAACTCCGGCGAACAATGAACCTTTGGTCTAATAAAACATCGGTACATAGTCAACCGTTCTCTGAAATTTGTTTTCATGATAATCGAATGTAAAGAGTTTTATCTCTAAAAAATGTTTAGCGTATAATGCTAGTAATGGGGGCATTGACTAAGTAAAAAGAAATCGCTAGTTTATACCACTAACAAGGCTCAAAATAGCCCCACACTCACTAATGAGGCTCCATACATGCAAAACGAAACATTGAGAACTTTGTAAGTGTACAGACCGTTTAATAAGAAGATACTTTATGAAGACAGTTCACTTCGCGTATACAGGCAGGAGCCATCTTAAAAAAATAGTCTCGATAAGTCGATCCCCGAACGCCATTCATACAGTTCAGAAGATCGTTGAACTTCATAGAGTTCAGATCACTCAGCACGACGTTCGTGGTTCGACTTATCGAGACTATTTTTTAAGATGGCTCCTGCCTGTATACGCGAAGTGAACTGTCTTCATAAGTATCTTCTTATTAAACGGTCTGTACACTTACAAAGTTCTCAATGCTTCGTTTTGCATGTATGGACCCTCATTATGTTACTGCGTGTGTGTGGGGCTATTTTGAGCCTTGTTAGTGGTATAAACTAGCGATTTCTTTTTACTTAGTTAATGCCCTCATTACTAGCATTATACGCTAAACAGTTTTTAGAGATACAACTCTTTACATTCGATTATCATGAAAACAAATTTCAGAGAACGGTTGACTATGTACCGATGTTTTATTAGACCAAAGGTTCATTGTTCGCCGGAGTTCTCCTTTAAGTTGTGCCTTTGCTCTCAGTTTTGTATCTGTTGTGTTAATGCCAGCTTTTTGGATTACTTGTTATTAAACTATGTTTGGAACTTAATTCAACTCTCTTCGTCTTCCTGCACACACACACACACAGCTGATGCAAATTCTCCGCCTCTTCGTCAATATCAGGACCTCGTCAGTATTTCTTTCACCCTTATATTGATGGACAGTGTTACATTGTGTGAGAGATTATTTGCTCCAAATGAGAATGTTAGTGTGAAATTGAACACAGTATATGCCAATGTTGCTTTCAATAATAATAATAAAAAAAAAACATTTGCACAAAGCAAGCTGATCCACTTTTCCATGTTTGATAAGAGCATTAAAATGAGAAAAAAAATAATGGGACAAAAAGAAATCAAGTAACATTTAGAATAGATTAAAATGTGCGATTAATCGCGAGTTAACTATGACATTAATGCGATTAATCGCGATTAAACATTTTAATCGTTTGACAGCACTAATATATACAGTATTTATATATATATATATAGTATAATATAATGTAAAAAAACAACTCAATATTTGTATAAAAGCAGCTTTATTTATGAAAACATTGTAAAAAAAATAAGATAAATATAAGACTTTGACAAGAGATATTCATAATGTCAGCAGTGTCCTCAGGTTTAACATTAGTCCACGAACCGTCAGTGTTTTTGCAGGTTTACAGTGTGTGCTCCTGCTGCCCAGCAGACAGACAGCACAGCGGTCCATCTGGGGAGTGAAGTACTCTTTGCATCAACAGGATTGAATCCCTTGTCACATAAAATATATCTTTTCTGAAACTATTAACAATCATGAGCATGAGGGCCCCTGGGATATTATGTTTAACACAGCAATGCAAATGAACAACCTGCAGATGGCATTCAGAAAAGGTCTGTCTGTAAACGCTGAGAGATGCTGGTTTGTGTAAATATATGGAGCTCCTGTGAAGTTCACAAACACACGCATCTTTACATATACAGTCCTGGCATTATTGTGTTTTCCAGAAAAAAAAATGTCCTTATAATATTTTATTAAAATATAATAACTTGCTTATGCTTAGCCTCAACTAAATGAGATATCTGCCATTAGAAATCTCTCATCCTCATTCTCTCCACTCAAACCTTCTGACAATCTGGTATGTAACACCGACTTTTCATAATCCAGTCTATTCCCAATGGATAAAATCACACATTTTCTTCTTGTTCAATATCATGTTTCACTCAGAAATAAAAATGGGCTGCTTATGGTAGTGTTTTGACTTCCAAAGCTAACAACTGTTTGTTGCTCCTCTGTAGTCTTGTACTAAAGTCACATCTACAGATAAAAGCCAAAAAAAAGAAAAAGAAAGAAGAATTTCCAGGAGAACGTTCAACCACACAAAATGAGAAGCTCAGGACAGTGATCATAAATTCTAGCATTTTTTTCCCTCAGTTATTTTGTGGCTCATCCCTCAAACACAGCCTGTCTCGAAGAGTTTGAGCAGATCTTTACAGTCTGGGTCGATGAGATCTGCTGGTTTCTCCCCATTTTCATTCTCTGCTTCCACACTGGCACCCAGAGAGAGAAGGTACCTAGAGAAAAAAATAGATATTTTACATTTTAATACAAATAATTGAGCAAAATCTGATAATAAACCCCCTCAGGAAAACAAGAACACTTCAGTATACTTCCGGTGGTACTGTCCGGTATAGTTATTAGAGTTAAACTGTCCATTAATGTCATGATTCATTGTTCATTGTTTGTGTTTAGTGCATGAGTTAATGAATGTGTTGATGTATGAGTGATTTTATCATTGAAATACATTTTTTTTTGCAAGCACAAGGTAACCTAATGCAATATTCATTTGTTTTCAGATGGTTTTTTTTGGTATTGCCTGTGTGAACTTGCTCTCACCGTGCAATCTCAGGGTAACCGTCGCTGCACGCCATATGCAGTGGTGTCCATCCGTTTTCATCCCTCTGATGAACGTCAGCTCCGTACTTTATCAGGAGCTTCACACACTCCAGGTTTCCAGAGAGAACGGCTTCATGGAGTGCTGCCATTCCTGAGAAGATGAAGAAAAATACAAATCAGCTCTTGTGGGCTGCTCAGTTTCTCAAAACAGATATAATTCTCCCTAAACAGACCATGTATTAAGTTAATTGTGCTATTTCTGCACCACAAGCGGCACCAAACGGGATGGCAAAATATTCCCAAAACCCTCCATCTTCCATTAGTTGGCAAACATATTTTTTCCCAAGAAGTTGATAGCAATTTGTTAATGTTCCCTTTCATCTTAAAGGGATAGTTCACCCGAAAATGAGAATTAAGTCATCATTTACTCATCCTGGTGTTGTTATAATGCTGAATAGCAACCAGCGTCACACTTTTTTAAAATAAAGACACAAAAGTATCACAGAATGAGTCCATGCGTCCCGTATATATTTATTTTTCATTTTAGGGTGAACTATCCCTTTAATGCCATTTGCTCTGCTGATGCGTACAGTCAACGATTTTTTTTTTCCACCATTGTTTAATAGGCTATCAGTTCTGGTGAATTGTTTTTGACCAATAATCTGAGAAATAACCATAAACACATATATAAAGAAGTCCCTGAAGTAAAAAGAGAAAAATATAAGCCAACAAAATCCATCACTGATGAACCATCTACAATGACATTCGCTCTCAGAAACAAATGTAGCTTATTTACCCATAAAAACGTCATAGTATTACCCTAAGGTACTGATATTCAATGTTTAAGGGTACAAATTCATCCTTTTAAGGTTACTGTCCCAGTGACAAGCAGTTTTACAAATGGATAAATGTATTTTTGTGATACTCAGCTACTTTTGAATAGACAAAGGAGCAACATACTTTTTGTCATTACAGTATCTACAAACAGATGTCTCCATTCAAGTCTTCTTGAAAAGTTTCTATTTATGAGTTTATAAGTCATAATTATGGCCTCAAATAACTTCAGAGCAAGATAATTTCAACAAGATTCATTGACTCCTACAGTACAAATCATAACTCCGAAACTCTTAAGAAAATCATTCATTCTCATAACTAAAAATGATGAGTTGTGCTGATGTTCTCATAAATATGTTCTTTCTGACCTGACTTGAGCACACCGTAACTGTCGAAGTTAAACCTTAACCCCTATTGCCCCAACTTCTTACCATTGGTTATGCATGGATCTGTTACAAACACGCCATAAAGCCGATGCCTTCACACTTTTCAGGAAGAAAACCTATGCTTTTGCTTAATCTCAGCAAAATAAAATCTTAAAATATGTTGTAGATTCGGTGAGGTTCACTCACCAGAATGGAAGATGGTGTCCAGACGCACTTTCCTCGCCCTCATAAACCGGCCGATCTGTTCCAGCTCACTGTGCCGGACTAAGTCCTGGAATACAAGATCATTTGTGAAGCGCACGGCCCGGGCGGGTTTGAGGGTTACGGTAGGAGTAAGCTGTACACTTGTCCGGGCCGAACTGCTCTGCCGTGATGGTTTGCTGTACGCGGCGGTGTAAGTGGAGGTGGGCTTGTACGCAGGTGTGTAAGCTGGTGAAGCGTAGTATGATGGCGTGTGGAGTGTAGTAGGGCTCAACTTCGGGGCACTGTAGTAGCTGGGCGAGTACGAGCTGCTGGAGTAATGTGAAGGTGTGTAATGGGTGGGTGTATAGTGTGTGTTGGAGCGTGTGTACTGTGACACCGGATACTGGTAGCTGTACTTCATTCCCGCAGACGCCACGGCTCTGCCTCCCCCCTCGGCTCTAGGCTCAAGAGGAGGTCAAAGAACTCAAAATGCCTCAAATCAAGATCCACGTTAGAGTAAAATCCTTTTTTGGGGGGAGGGGGATCTTGAACGTCAACACTTTGGGTTCACACCGTCTTCTGTTTTTAAAACAACCACAATCCGCTTCAAGTCTGAAATAAAGGTCACTTTTTTTTTTTTTCCAAAGGAATCTGTTCCGTTTTTGGGTGGATTTGCTTTTTTGGACAAGTTTTGTCAATTCATCATCACTACTAGTTTCATTAACCTTATTCCACGATGTACACAGTCTGCTCTTCTGACAGTGAAGGTTGAAGCAGATCCCTTTATACCCTTTGTAGGGTTATTTTGGGGATGTCATCCCCTGTATCGAGTGACTGTGGTGTAACTCCACCCAGGTTGCCACTGTACTTTCACATCAAGCTTCAACGCCACCCCCTAATAAACATCAATGACAGCACCAATGAGCAGCCTGTGGGGTCTCTTTCGAAAAACTTGGACAATGTGTGTTTACCACATAAATGAGCTCATCCTCAATGGCGTGATTGAACACATGGGCAACAGCTAGATGGAATGAATGTTTTACGACAGGACAATGACCAGCAAGAGATGTGTGATCTTTCTGTAAGATTTAAATCGTGTTCCTCAGTAGGATTTTGGATACCCAGCTCAGAGAACACAGTCCACACAGTTTCCTGAGAACTGCCACAACAGACAAGGCATAAACCAAGTTATTTTGGATTGATGTGTCTACATGGAAAAATTGTGCTGTTACAAGATATCATTTAAACGATTGATAAATGCATTAATTGAAATGTCAACAACCCCATCAGACAAAAAAATCTTGCGCCTTTGAGGGGTGCGAATGGTTTTATTGGCTATGGACGCGCCACGTATGTTGTGTATGGTGTAGACATTGGCTGGGCTCTGTGAGTTCTGTGGAATACATTCGCAGCCACTAAAAAAATATGTTCTATATATGAAGTATGAATGTATGTAATGTAAATGTAATCTGAACATACTATTAATCTTGTTGACAAATAGTCATAACATGTTAAATATATGTTTTGAGCCATTTTGTTGTTTTGATGTTGTAGCCACTAATAGTGTCTTCTTAAATTTAGGGAAATTTTAAAAAAAATCGCAAACAATTTACTGTTAGGGTAACATAGTTCAATGCTATCTTATGTCAAATTCGTACAAATCTGTACGAGTGATTAATAAGTGGCTAATTGGTACTAATTCATACGACCTCACTCGTACGATTTATCTAAACCCACGTGATGGGTAGGTTTAGGGGCGGGGTCAGGGGTAGGTCATTCGTACGAATTCATACGAATTGGCCAACTCGTAAAATATGCACGATTTAGCAAAAATCGTACTAACTAACTCGTAAGAATTTTTACGAATTAGCCACCTTGTAAAATTTGTACGAATTGCCGTGAGATTGGGTTGCATAGTTACATAGTTACATAAAACATCAACTTTAGCAATAAAAAAAAGGAAACACAGATGTGATGTTTATCCAAAGGTCTTTTTTTCATGTTGATATGGTTAATTTGGATCATCGAAGGTCAGCTGTAAAAAACATTGGTTAATAAAGTGAGATTAAATACATACAGATTATTTGTGTAATTTAACATATTCAGTAATTGCATAATATTATGAGTTTCCATTTCACTGTTTTAATTCATTTTGAGGAATAGTGATTGTGTTTTGTGCGAGTGAGATTAGTAAATGCATGCTCACATTAGGAGCTATAATAACCAAGATGTTCACACACAACGCCTCTGCACTTACTCATGGGGAAAGGAGAGGAGTCAGTCAATAAATGGAAAAAAAGTAACTTGTGTTAATTGTTTGAAAACGTAATTCAGGTATTTTGTTGTAAATTTAAAAGGTTACTTGTAATGCGTTACCACCAACTCTTCTGTTACTTTTTAAGATTCATATATTTAATACATTGAATATATTTTTTTATGTTCTTTTTGAAATTTTTAATTACTTAATACTATTTATTTATTTAGGTAGTGTGAGATCTTAATTTTGACAAACAGAAAAACAATTGAAATGTTACAAATGCATTAACATTCTCTGAAAAATAATTACAAGCAAAATAGTGGCTGGTAAAAAAAACTCTCATTAAAAGAAATAAAGGTTCTAGCTAGAGGCTATACTCATGTGTTTTGAATGGATATTCCAGTATGCATATAATAGATTTACAAGGCAGTCATACCTATTTTAAGGTCACAGTTGTATAGGGCTGCAACCTTTTTGTTACATTAATGTTATCATTGCTTAATGTTTTTCACACAGAGGAACAACACAAAGCATGATATGATTTACCAGAAAAGCACATGACAACTAAATACTTTATTGAGACATAATGATCAGACAAGCATCAAAACATGGGCTGTATATGTGCCTTGATGCTGTCATGTGTTTGGTCTCAGGGCTGTAATTCAGGCCTGCTAAATTTAACATCACCCTCCCTATTGAACCAAGTAGGTCATATGCTGCAGGGACAACAACACAAAAAGTTGTTCTTTTCAATTTTTAGTTCTGTTTTTGTATGTCTTGATATGGGACATATACAGCTTAGAGATGTATTTAGCCATCCTATTTGAGAAATTTATCTTTTAATAATATGGTTGAATTATTTTATGAAAAATATTATAATAAATAAATAATTAATTTTAAAAACACCATTTTCCACTTGCTTTGTCAACATTTATTGTTGAGATATGTTGTTATGAGAATATATATTTTTTAACATTTAATTTTATTTCAGTCCATATATAATTTGAGTTTCAGTTAACTATAATAGCCCTGGAACAGAAATTTAAATCGCTATTCACTGAATTAGTGTCGTGGCTGTTAGAACTAGGCTATGCCAACCATTGGAGTTTGGCTTCCACTTGGCATGAAATGTCTTGACAAGTTTGTTCATGGAAAACTGAAAATTTAGTAAGATACAACTGAGAACATTTCCGCAAAAAGCGACTGATTGGCTTCAAAAGACTTGCACTGCTAAAAATGCACCAAATTTGGTTTTTGTGATGTTTTTCTGGAGCCTCATGTCAATGCATGCTTCCACTAATCAGAGCAGACATTCTGCCTAAAATCTCCCTTTGTTCTCTTGAAAATCCTATGGTTCGGAATGACATGAGGTAGTAAATGACGACAGAATTCTCATATTTGGGTGAACTGTTTCTAAGGGCGCTCTGGTTCAGAATGTTGAATCTGTATCTGGGCTGTCGATAAGACAGATCACTCTGATTGACTGTTTAGTTTCACAAACAAATCAGTGCACAGGAATATGTACGGCCCCTGGAACATGATCGCAAACGAACTGAGGGGGATACGACACCCACTCCCAGAATGCGATCGCAAAAGAACCAAGGAGGATTCGCCCCGTCCCCGAGATGTGATTGTGAAAAGAACCAAGGGGATACGCCCCGGAACGTGATCATAAAAGGACCAAAGGGTGTTTGCCACCATCCCACGAAATACGATCACAAAAGGACCCGAGGGGGATTCGCCCCATCCCCAAGATGTGATCGTGAAAGGACCAAGGGGGATACGTCCCCGGAACGTGATCGGAAAAGGACCTAGGCGGGTTTACCCCCCTCCCATGAAACACGATCACAAAAGGACCCAAGGGGGATTCATCCCCTTCCCTAAGATGTGATCGTGAAAGGACCAAGGGGGATACGTCCCCGGAACGTGATCGGAAAAGGACCAAGGGGGGTTTGCCCCCCTCCCACGAAATATGATCACAAAAGGACCCCAGGGGGATTCGCCCCCATCTCCAAGATGTGATTGTGAAAGGCCCAAGGGGAATACGTCCCCGGAACGTGATCGGAAAAGGACCAAGGGGGGTTTGCCCCCGTCCCACGAAATACGATCAGAAAAGGACCCGAGGGGGATTCGCCCCCGCCCCCGAGATGTGATTGTGAAAGGACCAAGGGGGATACGTCCCTGGAACGGGATCGGAAAAGACCAAGGGGGGTTTTCCCCCCTCCCACGAAATACGATCACAAAAGGACCTGAGGGGGCTTCGCCCCATCCCCAAAATGTGATAGGGAAAGGACCAAGGGGGATATGTCACGAAATATGATCACAAAAGGACCTGAGGGGATTCGCCCCCGTCCCCAAGATGTGATTGTGAAAGGACCAAGGGGGGTATGTCCCAGGAACGTGATCGGAAAAGGACCAAGGAGGGTTTACCCCCTCCCACGAAACACGATCACAAAAGGACCCGAGGGGGATTCGCCCCCATCCCTAAGATGTGATTGTGAAAGGACCAAGGGGGATACGTCCCCTGGAATGTGATCGGAAAAGGACCAAGGGGGGTTTACCCCCCTCCCACAAAATACGATCACAAAAGGACCCGAGGGGGATTCGTCCCCACCCCCGAGCTGTGATCGTGAAAGGACCAAGGGGGATATGTCCCCGGAACGGGATCGGAAAAGGACCAAGGGGGGTTTTCCCCCCTCCCACGAAATACGATCACAAAAGGACCTGAGGGGGCTTCGCCCCGTCCCCAAAATGAGATAGGAAAAGGACCAAGGGGGATACGTCACGAAATATGATCACAAAAGGACCTGAGGGGGATTCGCCCCCGTCCCCAAGATGTGATTGTGAAAGGACCAAGGAGATACGCCCCGGAACGTGATCATAAAAGGACCAAAGGGGGTTTGCCGCCCTCCCACGAAATACGATCACAAAAGGACCCGAGGGGGATTCGCCCCCATCCCCAAGATGTGATCGTGAAAGGACCAAGGGGGATACGTCCCCGGAACGTGATTGGAAAAGGACCATGGGGGGTTTACCCCCCCTCCCACAAAATACGATCACAAAAGGACCCGAGGGGGATTCGCCCCCATCCCCGAGATGTGACCGTGAAAGGACCAAGGGGGATACGTCCCCGGAATGTGATCGGAAAAGGACCTAGGGGGGTTTACCCCCCTCCCACGAAACTCGATCACAAAAAGACCAAAGGGGGATTCACCCCCTTCCCTAAGATGTGATCGTGAAAGGACCAAGGGGGATACGTCCCCGGAACGTGATCGTAAAAGGACCAAGGGGGGTTTGCCCCCCTCCCTCGAAATACGATCACAAAAGGACCCGAGGGGGATTCGCCCCCATCCCCAAGATGTGATCGTGAAAGGACCAAGGGGGATACGTCCCCGGAACGTGATCGGAAAAGGACCAAGGGGGGTTTGCCCCCTCCCACGAAGTACGATCAGAAAAGGACCCGAGGGGGATTCGCCCCGCCCCCGAGATGTGATCGTGAAAGGACCAAGGGGGATACGTCCCTGGAACGGGATCGGAAAAGGACCAAGGGGGGTTTTCCCCCCTCCCACGAAATACGATCACAAAAGGACCTGAGGGGGCTTCGCCCCGTCCCCAAAATGTGATAGTGAAAGGACCAAGGGGGATATGTCACGGAATATGATCACAAAAGGACCTGAGGGGGATTCACCCCCGTCCCCAAGATGTGATTGTGAAAGGACCAAGGGGTGTATGTCCCAGGAACGTGATCGGAAAAGGACCAAAGAGGGTTTACCCCCCTCCCACGAAACACGATCACAAAAGGACCCGAGGGGGATTCGCCCCCCATCCCTAAGATGTGATTGTGAAAGGACCAAGGTGGATACGTCCCCTGGAATGTGATCGGAAAAGGACCAAGGGGGGTTTACCCCCCTCCCACAAAATACAATCACAAAAGGACCCGAGGGGGATTCGCCCCCACACCCGAGCTGTGATCGTGAAAGGACCAAGGGGGGTTTACCCCCCTCCCACGAAACACGATCACAAAAGGACCCGAGGGGGATTCGCCCCATCCCTAAGATGTGATTGTGAAAGGACCAAGGGGGATACGTCCCCGGAACGCGATCGGAAAAGGACCAAGGGGGGTTCGCCCCCCTCCCACTAAATACGATCACAAAAGGACCCCAGGGGGATTCGCCCCCGCCCCTAAGATGTGATCGTGAAAGGAATAAGGGGGATACGTCCCCAGAACGCGATCGGAAAAGGACCAAGGGGGGTTTGCCCCCCTTCCACGAAATATGATCACAAAAGGACCTGAGGGGGATTTGCCCCGTCCCCGAGATGTGATTGAGAAAGGACCAAGGGGGATACGTGATGAAATACGATCACAAAAGGACCTGAGGGGGATTCGCCCCCGTCCCCGAGATGTGATCGTGAAAGGACCAAGGGGGATACGTCCCCGGAACGTGATCGGAAAAGGAACAAGGGGGTTTGCCTTCCTCCCACGAAATACGATCACAAAAGGACCCGAGGGGGATTTGCCCCCCGTCCCAGAGATGTGATCGTGAAAGGACCAAGGGGGATACGTCCCCGGAACGTGATCGGAAACTCTGTTCAACCCCTAGTGAAACATCACTCAATTTTTTTTTCAACGAATTAAAAATTCCCCACATCCAGTCCAATTTACCGTCATTACATTGAGATGATATTTAAAAACATTTTCATGAAATCCTGTCAAACCTAATTAGTGATATCTTGAAAAGGTCAGACTGATGTACGTGACGGCTCGCACATAGCTGTTCTGTGTATGAGCAGTCATTTGTGTCTTTTTCTCATCCTCTGATCCTTGGGTCTGACCCACAGCACTGCAGCTGTCCTCTTATGATCACTAAGACCTCCAGGAGTGCCTGGGCTGCTTCCTTTTGGATTTCAAAGGCCTCGGTTTCAGGCTGCAGCATTTCACAAGAGGTGTAGTGCAGCCAAGAGAAATAGCAAGGACATCATCTGCTCTCTCTCTTCTGCTCTCACATATTCAACACTACATGGGTATCAGGTATTATGACCTGAACAGGACACGACCAGCACGCATTAAAATATCAGGCACTGGGGTGTCTTGATGTCAACACCGAATTAATTTGTCCCATCATTTACATTGGATCAATGTCTGTGAATCTGTGGGATCAATCTCTTTTGGTTCCGCCATTTGTGAGATTTTGGATAGATTTTTACTTTAAATAATTCCTGTTCTTTTGAACTTTCCATTCATCAAAAAAAAAATAAATAAATAATAATAATCCTGAGAAACTGTATTGCAGTTTTGCTAAAAAAATATGATAATAAGAAATTTTGTCTCAAGCAGCAATTCACCAGAATGATTTGATTGTATTTGCACAGCCCTAGTTTGAATTAGCTTAGAGCTGAAGTCTAGACAGAGATATTATTGAGGTGGAGATAATTCAATTTTCACAGCCAGCTGTTGAACTATCATATTGCTCACTATAATTTATGACAGTGCAACAGAGATTGAGGAGAAAATGAACATGGTTGGCTAGAAGGGATTGTTTCGTGGTGCATTGCATCACCCTTGGATATGTGCCAACATGATGCGACCTTTCCTGTTATACGGGTCAACATCTCAAATAAAGCATGTTATACATAGTACAAGCAGCCCTACCCGCACTCTAGAGTGTACGTGACACACACTTCAGAACAGAGAAGAGATAACTCCTACTCTAAACGTGTAGAGTGTATCACTCTAGTCCTGAAACTCTCTCTCTCTCTCTCTCTCTCTCTCTCTCTCTCTCTCTCTCATATATATATATTTATATATATATATATTAGGGCTGTCAGTTAAACGCGTTATTAACGGCGTTAACACAAACCCATTTTAACAGCGTAAATTTTTTTACCGCACGATTAACGGCCTTTTTGGCCTAGCAAACTTTGTACTTTTCTTTCACATGCTTTTGCAACAGGACACGGCATGCGCGCACTGCGCTATGAAACACATTCATTTCAATGGCTCGCGGGACATTTTGTTGCTTCGTCAACCAAAGTGCAAGCGGATCTAGCTAGACTGGACAAAAAAAAAACAGGCACGCCACACACACTCTTTTGGATCTGCGAGCCGGCCAAATAGTTGGTTAATGTTACATTTTGAGTGGACGACGAGCGTGAGACGCCGAAATGGATGCCAATAAGATTCTGAATGAAAAGTTTTATTTTAAAAAGTTGCCAAATGGTTCCATTGACAAGACCAAAGTGATCTGTGTGTTTTGTCGTTGTGAACTGAGCTATCATCATCGCAGCACGTCAAGTTTGAAATACCGCTTGATGATGGCCAACCACACACACACACACAGCTGATGCGAATTCTCCGCCCCCTCGTCAATATCAGGACCTCGTCAGTATTTCTTTCACCCTTTTATTGATGGACAGTGTTACATTGTGTGAGAGATTATTTGCTCCAAGTGAGAATTGTAGTGTGAATTTGAACACTGTATATGCCAATGTTGCATTCAATAAAAAATATTTGCACAAAGCAAGCCGATCCACTTTTCCATGTTGATAAGAGCATTAAAATGAGAAAAAATAACGGGACAAAAAGAAATCAAGAGACATTTAGAATAGATAAAAATGTGCGCTTAATCGTGATTAATCGCGAGTTAACTATGACATTAATGCGATTAATCGCGATTAAATATTTTAATCGTTTGACAACACTAATATATATATATATATATATATATACTATATCAGTAATGATTTGGGCCAGACTGTCACTGTCACTGGACTAAAGCACACATAATTCCTTACATAGACACAATCTGAGGGGTTTTCTGTACTTATTTCAGGTTACATATTGTCGGAATCCACTGTATTTCCCTTCACAGAATATTCAATGAGAAAAACTGTAAGATTGGAGTAAACTATACCATTCAAAAGTTTAGAATCAGTAAGATTGTTTTTTTGTTTTTCTTCAATAATACTTTTATTCAGCAAGGATGCATTCAAATGAGCAAAAATGAACAGTAAAAACAGTAAAGTCACTTGTACTGATACAAAAGATTGCCTTAAAGGAGCAATGTGTGATTTTTAGCGACATCTAGTGGTTCGGTTGCGAAGTTGCACCAGGTTTGCACTAAGGGCTCAGCCCACTGCTCACCCCTCCCTTTCGAAGAAGCTACGGTTGCTAAAACGGGACAAACATCTCGTCGGCAGAGACAGCAGAGAATAGCCAGAGTAAGCCAAGAGTGTGTAACATTGTCACTGTTTCTGTACCACAGTCCATTATAAACCACATCATGAATACTGTTTACAAAGCCATAGTCAGGTGAGGATCAAGGGTTTTAATATATAATTTAATAAAATAATATTAATCAGCTGATTGTCTCACAAACGTAACCAGCAGCACATTTCTCCCCACATACTGTAGCAAACCCATAATACAGCGAGGGAGCAGCTATATATTTTTTCTAACAGGGTAGTAATAGTTTAGCTGGCTAATATGAGCTGTTACTGTGGCTGAGCTGGGACTCGTCCGCATGAGTCCAAAGGTCGGAACTGCGCGCGCTGTTACAATCATGTCATCTCCGCATCCCATAGATACTATTTACTACACACAATAGGCTTTTTTTCTCTGATTTTTAAAAATCTTCGCGATCGAATTTAGTGATAAAAGACTTTAGTAAAAGTCTCTATCGACGGGTTAGTGATTCCTGTAACGTACTGTTTTACGGTCAATGACATGAATACTAATCATCAGCTGTCTCACGAACGTAACAGCACATCTATCCCCAACATAACAAACCCATAACACAGCGAGGGAGAACTAAGTTACATGAAACAATCCCAACTACATATTTTACACCACTCACAAGGGAAAAGTCACTACTCACGGAGTGTAAGGCTACCTTCCAGCTTTCCGCTACTTCTCTTTCAAGGTAGTGATGAAACGCGTTCTGTAGCGCTGTGTGTTCGCGTTCGGCTACGGTAGGAATATGACGTCACAACATGGCAACCTTCATAGAAGGGGATTCCCTCGGTTATGGAGCTATTAAAGGGTTAGTTCACCCAAAAATGAAAATTAAGTCATTAATTACTCACCCCCATGCTGTACCAACCCCGTAAGACCTTCGTTCGTCTTCGGAACACAAATGAAGATATTTTTGATTAAATTTGAGAGCTGTATAACTACCACATTGGCTCCTAAGGGACTGCCTCTTGACGGCCCAAAAAGTCAATGAAGAAAATGTTTAAATATCCCAAGTGACTACCGTGGCTCAACTATATGTTTATCAAGCGACGCGAATACTTTTTGTGCGAAAAAACAAACAAAAATAACGAGTTTATTCGACTATTTCTTTTCTTCCTTGTAGGCCAGAACGAGACTTCCTTATAGATTTCCACGACGCATGCGCGAGATTTGCGATCTGAAGTAGTGAAGCTGGTGTGAGCAGATCGCAAATCTCGCGCATGCGTCGTGGAAATCTATAAGGAAGTCTCGTTCTGGCCTACAAGGAAGAAAAGAAATAGTCGAATAAACTCGTTATTTTTGTTTGTTTTTTCGCACAAAAAGTATTCGCGTCGCTTGATAAACATATAGTTGAGCCACGGTAGTCACTTGGGATATTTAAACATTTTCTTCATTGACTTTTTGGGCCGTCAAGAGGCAGTCCCTTAGGAGCCAATGTGGTAGTTATACAGCTCTCAAATTTAATCAAAAATATCTTCATTTGTGTTCCGAAGACGAACGAAGGTCTTACGGGGTTGGTACAGCATGGGGGTGAGTAATTAATGACTTAATTTTCATTTTTGGGTGAACTAACCCTTTAATGTCTCATTCTAAGGTAATAAAAACATTACGGTTAATTAAGTAAGTTCTTTATACACCACTGAAAACATAGTTATGGATGTCATATTGCATTTCTGTTAATAGATACTCAACTTTGTTACACATTGCACCTTTAACTACATAAACTTTCCACACTTACTCAATTTGTTTAATGACACCCATGCAACACTATGAGATGGTGTGGTGCACTGGGTTAACGCTAAGGCGTAGTAATTCGAAAGGTTGCTAGTTCACCAATAAATATAACTGTTAACCTCATTTACTGTAGCATCTGCCACACTCACTCATAATTTAGTTTACTGTGGAGAATGTATGTAGAGCTTTCACTTTGAAAAGCTGTCCATTTATGAGAGGTCTAGTATTTGACCTCTCTGCCTCTTTGGCTGCAGTGTCAGTCCTGCTGTCATGCGTTAGATTTGCTACATGCGCAGTGCTTTACCATAGATGGGCCGATGTTACGGCTGTCAGGTAGCCAGTATTAGGTGTACTGCTGCTGACCATTGGGTGACAAACAAACACAGTCCTGTTTAAGCACAGCTAAGACTACAGGCATTTGTTCTGCATATAATCTGTCAAACTGGCTCTCGTCCACGTTCATGGTCAATTTTGATACGTCTTACCTGAAGTGTGGAAAGTATACAGGAATAGTTCACCCAAAAATTAATTTACTCATCCTAAGACATCCTAAGTGTAAATGACTTTCTTTTTTCAGTCGAACACATCCCAGACAGCAATAAAGTGCCGGCCCAGATCCTTCCCACATCTAGTACAGGTTGAATCCACATGTACCAGATGTGGCCCGGATCTGGTTTTCCGACACTATGTTACTGTCTATGTAATGGGAATGCCATTACAAAGCTGAGAGGAGCCAGGATATTAATTAATATAACTCCAATTGTGTTCAGCTGAAAAAAGAAAGTCATATACACCCAGTATATTTGGCTTGAAGATGAGTAAAGTATTGTATAGGTTTTGGGTGAACTATTCCTTTAAGGATACTCCAAAGGGTACCGACCCTTGTGAAAATGAAGAACGCTTTAAATCGGTCATTCATGTGC
The DNA here is from genome assembly GCF_016745375.1 of Pimephales promelas. Next base: position 3,973,782 of record NW_024121699.1, on the reverse strand, counting down.
TTCCTGTATAAGAAGATTTTGCAGCAAATGTGTGGATCTTCGGACCATAAACACTACTGAGGATGCAAGAGGGGTTTAGATCATGACCCCTCCAGACAGAATATAAAAAGTATACCCCATATCTATATCAGGGTTCAGTAATCCACCGTCTAAAAGGAGCGGCTAATCACCTGCTGCTAGCGATGACCGCTGTAAAGACACAGGACACACAAAGCTAGCATGTGGTCTTTAGCACAATGCAGTGCTTCGTCTGCTCAGAAAGCCAGCATTCACCATATGCCACATGACGGGTATTTTCATGCATTACTTTGTTTTAGCAGCTGCTTTTGATGTTACCATGTGCTAGACGTTAATCACAGTGAAGGCAACCAAATAATGAAAAAATATCGGCCTTGGACAAAAACTTGGACACCTCCTACACAATTCATCACAATTTCTGTCACGATTTGCATCATGTAGCTTCATTTTTATTTCACCATATATAAATATAGTTTTCTCTTCTGGTGTGCTGAATGGAAGACTATAACGCCTTCAACGGATTGGAGAGCTGACAGATTTTAATGCCCTGGCACGGCCCACTGTGGCCTGTTTTCTGTGAGAAGTTTCCAGGCTTAAACTAAGCTTTGCACTCAGCAAAACAAGACTTTTCCACACCTGGCTCTGGTTGCACAGAATAGATTCACGGATCTTATTCCATAGACTGCAGAGTTGCCCTGCTTTAAGCCACAACCACATGTTTTCCATTGAGTTTCCAGTTGCATGTCAAAAAATAAAAGATCATTTTTGATGTATTAATACATTTGGGACAACATATTTTGGTTGCACATGGCCTAATGGTTAGAAAGTATTGTACCCCGAAGGTTGTGGGTTCGATTATCAATACCGACAGAAAGCGGCTGAGGTTCCCTTGAGTAAGACACCGAACCACCAATCGCTCCTTAATGAGTGAAATATAGCTGTACATTTAGATTTAACATTTCATATATATTATACAGGGGGTGATTTCTGGTTGATTGGGACTCAACCTGAATTCACCCTAAATCTTAAATATAAGATAACATTTACACTTATAATTATAGACACATGTTTATTATTTCGATTTATATAAATGAACAATTATTTCTATTAAACCCATGGCTTAGGTAGTTACGGGAAGGTTTTTTCTTTGCATGATTGTGTTTATGGGGTGCATACATTATCCGAGCACTAACGTGAATGATTGATGTAACATTAAAGTTTGCAAAACAAATCTTCCTCCATCCTTTATCTTTAATCAAAATAGTAAAAACCACACATAGTTTTAAGTAATAGTGGCCCACAGCTGCCTAGCAGAAGGATTTCATTAAGACAGTAATAACATGAGTTAGCCAGTTAGCTGGAAATGTACACAATATAAAACACAAAACTTTGAAAACCAAGTAGAAAATCATTAATTATTCAGACTTACAGGTTATGATTCTGAGGAGCAAGTTAGTCCAAATAAACTGAGTACAGACCAATCTTTCAAGACCAAGCATTTTGTGAATCCAGCGTTGATTTGAGAAGCAGTCATCAGTAAAATATCGTGTTTGAAGGCGGGACAAGTTGTTCGAGGGCAGACAGCATACAAAATAGATGGGCATAATGCAAATGTCTTTTCTAGTGATGTAGAACTGTAATACAAACGACTTGTTATGACGGTTCAGAGTCGATTGAGAAAAATTTAAATAAAGAGTCTTTATTTTGGTAGAAAATGACTTTATTTATATCGTGCAGTTAGCTTTATAACTTTACAGGACTTTTACATTCAAAAACAGCAATAGTACACACTGCATGAAAGGAATATATATATATATATATATATATATATATATATATATATATATATATATATATATATATAAATAAGTGGAATAAAGGTGCAAATTATATAAATAATTAAGCTACAACTGTCTATAAGAATAGCTTAATTATCGCTATAACTTTAACTGTCTATAAAATGGAAATACATGTTGATTATAAGGTAATTTTAGGACTAGCACAATTTAGGCCACTACATGTCATACACAAAATATCCAACACGTAACTCACCAAACATTTAGAGTAGTATGATCTCCTGGAACTAAATTCAGTCTATAGAATTAGTGCAGGTTCTCTAGGGACTGTTAGTAATGGAGCACAGTTTCGGTCAGATGGCAGATTAATGGAGTGTAGCAAAAATAGGTCACCCAAACAAGTCTAACCCTCCTTACTCTGAGCTTGGAAGCAAAAGCATTTACCCCTGCTGAAAAGACCAATGCTTTAAACTGTAAGATTTTGTTTGTGGACAGAGTTACTACGGTTTCTCGAAACTGTTGTGATTAGCTAGCTAGTTATAGACATTATAATGGAACATCAGCATGACTAGCCACAACAATTTCATGAAAATGTAGAAACGTTGTCACACGTTCGTCAGTTAAACCACATTGATTCAACAATAGAGGTTAATTACGTCATGCAGTGGGTGGAGTAATAACTTCTGCTAATTAATCAGTGAGATCAAATAAATATCAGAATATTGCTGTAAATAGCAAACATGGCATCTGAGGACTACTTCCATATTCCTTTATTTCATAATGTTTGATTCAGTTGCAGGTTCGTCTAGTCACCCGACCCCAGGATACAAAGCGCTGCAGTGATGTTGAATTGTTGTAGGCCATCTCGTAAATTAAGCATCACAATGATTTCCTCGACAAAAACCCAGTATTTTTCAAACTCACTTTCCTATTATTGCAGAAAATAAGCTATATGACCAACAAAAGTTTGATTCCTGTCTTATGTTCCCCTTGTCTTGTGTGGACTTTTGTCATTTCCTGTCCTGTACCATGTTTTGTAGCCCCTTGTAGTTATTAGGCTCCCCGGGTGTTTCTGATTAGCCACGCCCCCTTGTTATCTTGCTTAGCTTGTCAATCTCTTTATGTAAACCCTGTGTCTTGTATCAGTGTTTGTGGGTTCTTGACTTTGTAATGTTGTTTGTTCTGTTTCTGAGTCCTAGCTGTTCCATACCCAGATAGCAAACTGACATTGAATCAACGTGGAAACGACGTCTCTCATGACATTGAAACAACGTTGATTTTGCTCATCGAATTAACGTTGAACCAACGTCAGACGCGGCATTCTTCAAAGCTAAATGAAAATCGAAAATTGGTTTGCTTTCATAACGTTGAAACAACGCGTTGATTTCAAGTTGATTTTCCGTTAGTTTTGAAAGAATGACGCGTCCGACGTTGGTTCAACGTTAATTCGACGAGCAAAACAATGTCAGATCAACGTTGTTTCGATGTCATATTTCCACGTTGATTCAATGTCAGTTTGCTATCTGGGTAGTCTTTGTCAAAATTTAAGTCTATTAAGTTGCTGCTCTGCATCATTACAATAAATCTTCACAACTTTTATGAATTGTGAAACCTAAATACAAAATTGTCAGTTGTAAAAAGCTAAACATGTGAACATAACATGTGATAGAAGTGAACTACACCACAGTCGCATGACTTCAACATCACCATCACTGAGCTTCCAAGAATTCTTAAAACATTTTCACTGAAAGTGTGAGTAGTTTCTAAGGCCCTGTTTACACAAGAACGCTCGCGGGTGAAAACGTAAAAATATTTTATCGGATGTGCCTTTCGTTTACACGGCAACAGCGTTTTTGAAAATGCAAAAAAGTGAAACCACCCTCCAGAGTGGAAATCTTAAAAACGCTCCACCGCCGCGTTCCCGTGTAAACGGTAAAAACGCAAAAGTCTGCTTGACGGTGAAAGTTGTACGCAGGCGCGTGGACTTGGTGTTGTTGTAGTTGTTGTTGCACTCCTAGCCGCCTGAAGTGCATACTACATTGAATTTCACACACTTTTGCGTCTCCGTTTGCACGCGGATTTCCCACACAAAACGCTCGTCTAAACGCAGAATAAAAAAAAGATGACGCAACGCCACTTTTGCGTTTTCTCTTCAGAATCGTTTCCGTGTAAACATAGCCTAAGTGCGTGATTATAAACACAACAAGGCTGTGAAAGGTGAAAGCGACTAGTGAGTAGATGAGTTTATTTGTTTATAATTATACTGCAGGGCTGCCGAATGCTTGAATCGGATTGGTTGACAAATGTGCTATGGTGTGCAATTATTTTCAGGGAAATGCACGGTTAAAGTAGTTCTAGCTAGGCAAGTCTTGACCGCATAACAGTTCCACATCACTTCGCCAAATGATTTAAGGTCTTTACAACACTACAACACCAAAAGAACCAAAACCAAACAATGACATTGACCAAGCACACAAATATAGTAAACATTAGGATAACAATTATTTCCATGTTTTTTGTTGTTGTTGTTTTTTTTTGCCTCAAAATGATAGGAATAATTGACTGTGGCTGCTAAATTATTGGAAAATTCAATTTAATTCAACGGCCCAGAGACAATTATTCCTGAAACATCGTCCTATCTTATTTTGCATGATGTATGTAAGTTCACAGGCCATAATAACAAGAAATTATTCTTATAACTGCAGGTTAGTTGCTGTTGTTGATGCTGTTGTTGCAATTGCCACATCATATTGCGATGACGTTTGGAAATGTTCATTGGAAAACTGGCATAGGGGAACGTTTAACTGTTGAACGACGCAGGTGACAGAAGAAAACACATTATAGGTTGTAGCTGGGCACTCTTAGCTCATGAATGAACGAAAATCCCTGATTATTTTCCTTAGATCCAATCAAAACAAACCACAAACACAGTCTGTCCACCTCAGAGAGCTTCACACAATGCTCCCTTCAAAGCTTTTTATGACGTGTTTAATGATTGGACTCTTTGATTCTCACCAGTCTCCTGAGCGCCCGCCGTTTGTTTCATGCGAATGTGAGCCGGGGCACACTGACATTGAGTAGGTATGAAGAATGCTAGCTTGCGAATAGCCTGAAGCTCTGAGCAGCTGTTTTGAAGCTTTGCAGGGGCATGTGTGTGGCTGACTTCATTGGGTGGGTCGAGAGAGCATTGATGGTATGATTGTTTGTGTGGGGATTGAGTTCCCAACACCAAAAAAGACGTGGGTGCTTCGAACGGTCACTGTGTTGCTTACACAATGAGTTTTACCCGTACACCATCAGCAGCCAATGAGTGCGTACTTAGCAAGGAAACGGGAAGTGTAGAGGACACAGTACAAGGTAAGCTAGTTTATCCCCAGGAAATATACATCAGAGTAACACTCAGCAAAACAGGTGCCGTGTTGCAATATATACATGTTAGTGCTTTACACTTTGCAGCAGGGGATAAAGGGGCATTTAAAACACAGTGCCAAGAGCAGTGTTGTAACCCTCACAGACAGTGTTGTAGTCGAGACCACCTCACTCGAGTCCGAGTCAAGACCGAGTCCATAGAGAGTCGAGTCCGAGTCGAGTCCGAGACCAGAGACGGTCGAGTCCGAGTCGAGACCGAGACCAGTGAGGGTTGATTACCTAATTTACTTTTATTTACTTAGAGAAATCCTTTTTTTTTTACTGAATTTACTTAGAGTTTAAAAAATATGATCAGTTTAGGGTAAAACGGCCACATAGTAGGTGGTGTTAAAAGTAATTTTATTACAATTTGTCATGCGCAGTTGCGCACTAGAAAATCACCAATCACTGGGCATGTCAATCAATTTAAAGAAATATTTTATTCACATACATTAATAATCATGAAAAATATTTTTAATTGAACTCGAGTGGACTCGGGAATAATTCCGAGTCCTAAAAAAAAAAATGTTCGAGTACGAGTCAATTCCGAGTCCAAATGGACACGAGTCCATGACAAGACCAAGACCATTAAAATATGGTATCGAGACCGAGACGTGTCCGAGTCTCGAGTACTACAACACTGCTCACAGACATTGAGGAACACATCGGATGAGTGGTCCATCAATATAGCTTTTTACTTGTGGTACCCCAGTATTGAATATTTAGTTACATGAGAATGTCTTAAAATTTGAGTCATGCAGAGATATTGCAAAAGGAATAGACATGAGGCTAATATGTTTATGTAACGGACGTATGCCAGTAAAAGCTGGTCGTGTGAACTTCAGCATCCTTGTTAGAGAGCCCATGTCCCACGTGGGAGGAACTGGTTCGAATCCAGCTCGTCACAATGACATTGATACTTCCACTCTTTATATGCACATACATTTCATTCAGAATACATGTGATGAATAATGTAGGTAATCAGGAATTCTGCATTAAGAAAATCTACATTAAGCTCTAACATCAGCTGAGACTATTTATTTCATCCATTTGGAAAATTAATTTGATCTTCAGGCTGGGTGAAGTTTAGTGATGAGTTAACTAAACCCACATGACTTTATTGCATAATACAGATATCATTTTCAGATGGATGATAGTCTATTCCAGGCACCTTCCTGTTCCCTCATCAGGTCATCCGATCGGGAGCTTTTCGAGGAACGTGGAAGCTCGTCTAAAGAAGACAGACAGGTAGAGACATAAATGCCATATGTATTGCTAACAGGATATTTTGGCGGTATCTGATGGTGTTAATCTTAAGTTCCCCACTACAGATAATGGTTCCAATTTTGGGCCTAATTCTCCGCTTCCGACAATCCTAGGTAAAGTCCAGAGCTGGACAGTATCGGAGTACATTTATTTAAGTACAGTTTTGAGGGTTCTGTACTTTACTCGAGTATCATTTTTTGAGGAAGTACTCATGACTTTACTCAAGTACATTTGAGAGGGTAATGTTGTACTCTTTACTCCACTACATTTCTATCCATACCTTCCAAATCTTCGGAAAAAAAATTTTAAATGGAAAAAAGAAAAATCTCGGAAAGCCTCAATTTGTTGTTTCCCTCTCAAACGTGATTGGTTTGTGCAGGCGCCACTGATTGGGACAGCCTATCAGCAATCACCTTCAGCTTTCCGCCAAACTCCTTGGTCAGATTTAGATAAGAGACGAAACCATGGATGAAACAATGGATGAAGACGCAGCAGGTCCATCCCGGGAATGGCCTGCCTCGCCAGACTATTTAAATTTTCGGAATTTTCAGAATTTTTTAAATGTTAAATAAAGCAACATGGTAAAAAGATAAAAATGACTTGATTTTACTTTGAATTCCTTTTACATTCTCCAAGTTATTAACATTAACATTTTTTATAACTCCATATAGGATGTTTCGGTCCATAAATGTTAGCACTGTGGTAGTAGTAATGCAATATTTAGAAAATGTACTCTTGTACTCTTGATACCCAAGTACTTTTAAAAACAAGTACTTCGGTACTTTTACTTAAGTAGACATCTGACTGTAGTACTTTTACGTGTATTTGAAAAAAAAATTTGTAATAAAATTTATTTATAAAAAAAAAAAAAATAGTAATACAGCTGTGTACTCTTTCCGCCTCTGGTAAAGTCGCTATTATCTTCATGGCTCTACTTCCCAGACAGCAAACTGACATTGAATCAACGTGGAAACGACGTCTCTCGTGACATTGAAACAACGTTGATTTTGCTCATCGAATTAACGTTGAACCAACGTCAGACGCGGCATTCTTCAAAGCTAAATGAAATCGAAAATTGGTTTGCTTTCATAATGTTGAAACAACGCGTTGATTTCAAGTTGATTTTCCGTTAGTTTTGAAAGAATGACGCGTCTGACGTTGGTTCAACGTTAATTCGATGAGCAAAACAATGTCAGATCAACGTTGTTTCAATGTCATATTTCCACGTTGATTCAATGTCAGTTTGCTATCTGGGTTGTGACCTTATCAGATATTCCTGTAGTGTGACGTGTGTTACGAGTGATTGAATATGCTTGAAAGAATGTCAGGACCACACCAATATCAAATTGTAAATATCCAACATTGAATGGTGAATATTTATGATCAGAAATCCTGTTGTGTGCGGGAAACCCGGAAACAACCGATCACACATTCTGTAGATTGTCACATTGAATAAAACGTTACTCAAACAGAAAGTGACGGAAGCATCACTAGCTTCATCCATCTTTTTCTTTTTCCCCCCAATCTGTCAAAAACAGTCCAAACACTATTATCGCCATTTCTTCTTGCCCGTCGTCCGCCATGTTTGTTTACTCTAAAGTTACGTTTAACCGCGAGAGGTTTTGCAAGATTTCTCGTTTTCACGGTCGGTACTCTGGTTGATTGTGAATGAATCTGTAATCTGTACTGTCTTGGTCACATCTGATAACTATACTGTAAATCTATGTATAATTTTTTAATGCCATGTTTGTCGCCTCTCAAATTTTTTAAATCTGATTAGATTAGATGTGTAGTCCAACAAAACTTCCATTCATACACATGACAAATTTCATACATGTGTACAAAAGGAGAGAAATATCAATTAGCAGACACAGATTTCCTAGCTACAGACCACATTTAAATAGGGTCATCTAAAAAAAAAGATTTGGTAACCTGTGAGCAGTAGTATAAATATGTCTCCTTACTGTTACCCTAACCAAATTACACAACCATTACGATTAATGATATCTAATAATAAAGTATATTTTAACTGCTGAAGATATATGAAGAGTTCAGATGCAAAAGCCTCTAAGTGCCATTTGAAATTTTCTTCTAAAATGACCATTTTTATCAAGCTTGTATATTTAAGTTCAGTAATTTCACTTAAATGGCAATGAAGATTACCTATTAATTGTCATTTAAGTGAAATTACTGAATATAAGCTTGATAAAAATGGTCATTTTAGAAGAAAATTTCAAATGGCATTTAGAGGCTTTTGCATCTGAACTCTTCATATAGTGTAGCATTACGGTGCTGAAGGGTGTGTATCCAGGAAAGAGGAGCTTCTTGTCACAAGTCGAAGATATTCACAATGTAGCGTTCTGGACTGGCCCCATAAGGCAAAGTGAAAGACAACATATTCCCAGAATACATTTCACAGGGGTCAGCGTGCCAATTTTAGCATTGCAGCTAAAGGCAGGACTGGAATTCTGCGCAACATCGAGTCAGGGCTCATGTTATGACCGAATGAGTGCAAGAGAGGGACACTTTACGGTAGTAAAACAGAGGTACATGATGTTCCCCCTCCCTATAATAAGCACATGTCTGAGAGAGGTGAAAAGCTCAGTGTACACACCTCACTGATACGACTTATGCAAAGTGTGGTTTCCTACACAAAACCACAGGAGTTACTGTGACACCCCTGAAGATCTATTGCTAGCTGCTAAAGTGGCACCTCATTATGGGACTCCCTTATTTCCACACAGGGGGACCATTGCAGTGACTGCCCATGATGTAATATGATTAATGGGAAGTCATGCTGATAAGCCCATGAGTGTCACATTGAAGCCTTTAAGTAGCCTGGCACCATCCAAGGACACCAAAAGTATCAGGCAGTGGACTGTTTTATGTGACATTCAGAGATGGCCTGTAAAAGAACCTTACTTCTGTCCAAAGAGTTAGTTTGTAAAATATGCTCAAATTTTAGAATATATTAAAATCTTTAAAAATATATATATATTTACAGAGACAGCTTATGGGTACAACTTGAATACAACAAAAAACACTTAAAGGATTAGTTCACTTTTGAAAAAACTTTTGCTGATAATTTACTCACCCCCATGTCATCCAAGATGTCCATGTCTTTCTTTCCTCAGTCGAAAAGAAATTAAGGCTTTTGATGAAAACATTCCAGGATTTTTCTCCTTATAATGGACTTCCATGGGAACCAGGTCCAACCAAGGTCCAAACGACAGTTATAACAGTTTCAGATGCAGCTTCAAATGTCTTTAAACGACACCAGACGATGAATAAGGGTCTTATCATGCGAAACGATCGGTTATTTCAAAACTTATTCCAAAAATGTAACTTTTATAAGGACAAATGCTAGCCTTTCTCCATTCTGTGAGGCGCGTTTGCAACGTCACGTAATACGTAATTACGTTCAAAAGGTCACGGGCGACGTAGCCAGAAGTGCAGAGTCAGTGTTTACAAGTTGAACGCATAGGTTGAACGTGAAAACTAACTCAAACGCCGTTTACAAAAAAGGAATTAAAAGGTAAAACAACGATGTCGGACGATTTTGATTCTGTACTTCCGGCTACGTCGCCCGTGACCTTTTGAACGTAATTACGTATTACGTGACGTTACAAACGCGCCTCACAGAATAGAGCAAGGCTAGCATTTGTCCTTAGAAAAGTTACATTTTTGGAATAAGCTTTGAAATAACCGATCGTTTCGCATGATAAGACCCTTATTCATCGTCTGGTGTCGTTTAAAGACATTTGAAGCTGCATCTGAAACTGTTATTAACTGTTGTTTGGACCTCAGTTGGACCTGGTTCCCATTGAAGTCCATTATAAGGAGAAAAATCCTGGAATGTTTTCATCAAAAACCTTAATTTCTTTTCGACTGAGTAAATTATCAGCAAAAGTTTTTTCAAAAGTGAACTAATCCTTTAAACCAACTAATCAAGTATTCTCGTAAGCGTAGAATCTGCCATTCAGAATACATACAAGCAGTGTTGTGCACTCGAGACTCGAACTCGGCCTCAGACTCGGTCTCGAGACCATATTTTAATGGACTCGGTCTTGTCATGGACTCGTGTGCATTTTGACTCGGAATTGACTCGCACTCGAACATATTGGGAGTCGGGACTCGGACTTATTCCAGAGTCCACTCGAGTCCCTTTCAAAATATGTCATGATTATTACTGTATGTTAATATTTCTTTAAATTGTTGTTTGATTGAAACGTCCAATGATTGCTGACTTTCTTGTGCGCAACTGTGCATGACTTGACACTATAATGTTCACGGCACGCAAATGCAGCAGGACCCAGGTCAGATGTGATGTGGAGCCTCTAGCTCAACTCTGTATCGAAACCTTATCATCCCTAATTCAGTTTGCATGTAAGAATTCGTGTGCAGTAATGTGAAAGAGCACTTACTGATTGTAACAATTGTAAGTAAAAATCATAATAAAATTCCCTACACCTCCATGTGGTCTTTTTTACCATTACAATGTACATGATTCCATTGTATATTTGGTTTACTGGTTGAGTATGGTGCCAATTTTATTGTTACCACCAAATATTTTACATATTCTTGAAGATATCTTTAAGTCTGGTTTGAGACCCAACCTTAGGTTATCTAACCTCTCAGGTCTCGGTCTCGACTTGGACTCGACTGTCTTTGGTCTCGGTCTCGACTCGGACTCGACCCTCTATGGTCTTGGTCTCGACTCGGACTCGAGTGAGCTGGTCTCGACTACAACACTGCATACAAGCAAGTCACTCGAATGGTGGCAGCCATGTTGCACCTCCATCTTGAAAATACATTAGCCAAAGAGGGACATACCTGGGGAGAGACAAATCTTGGAATAATATGGCCACCGTAGGAGTTAAAACCCGATTGGAATTGGAGGGGCTAGAAAGTAATATTCAGTTGGTAGTCAAATACAATTTCACCACTAGATGGGAGAAAATATTACACAGTGTAGCTTTAAAGGGTGTATAGTATATAGTCAATGGGACCAGAAACTGTCTAGTTACTGATATTCTTCTAAATATCAGAAAATCGGCTGAATGGACGGTAAAATCCATCTGTTTAACTCTGGGGGAGTTGTAAAATTAGCCTATTTCCAAAAAAAAATATATTTTTAAATATTTTTTTTATTTTTTTGTAAAAGAAAAAGGTTCCGTTTGGGTGAAAAACCAGGGACTAGTTCACAAAAGTAGGTTTTGGATAAAATTCGACATAACATTTCTTTTTTTTTTAAATCGAAATTGGAGAAATACATCTTGATCGTCTTGAGCAGAGGATCACAGTGGTGTAAACCTTGATTCTAAGGCAAACGGTCTTGGCAACCCGATCACACTAAATGAGTCTTTAAAGCACGCATGTGTATTGTCGTGTAATTTATACGCTAAAGTGAGTTTTTACGTGCATATGATACGCATTAGTTGGTTAGGGTAGGTATACATGTGGGGTGGGGTGCGTGTGAATTATACGTTTGGGTAGAATTAGTGGTGTGGGGTGCGTGTGTATTACACGCAAATTAAATGCACACAAAAAACTGCATCTCATATGCACGTAAAAACTCATTTTCGCGTACACGACAATACATACTCATTTTCAATATCATTTTCATTACACGACAATACACGATACGTGTTACAGAGACGATAAGTGTTACACGATACGTGTTACAGAGACGTAAAATCTAATTTTCATTACACGACAATACATGATGCGTGTTACAGAGACGCATTTACGTGAGAACAGGCTGGTCCAACGCTTTCTCATCCTTTAGCGTCATATAGAACGTTATATGACAAAACGGCGCTATACTACGCACATGGCACCCGTTATCGTTAATATAACACGCGCTGTGATGGGTAGGTTTAGGTGCGGGGTAGTCTCATATTACGCTAAAGGATTTATGACGACTTGGGTTCGCGTGTTATATTAACGATAAAGGGTGCAATGTGCGTAGCGCCATTTTGTCATGTGACGCTAAAGGATGATAACGGCCTGGCTGGTCTAGGAATAATGAGCAATTTAGTACTTTTGGTTGCTATATCGCCACCTATAGGCCAATCGGGCTCATAATTTGATAACCTCTCCTCGATTTTTGTACTACCATATGACAAAATTTTAAGTCTCCAGCACTTACGGTTTGGGCTGCACAATGCGTTTTACGGGAGAATAAAAATAATAAAAACCCTTCCAATTACAATAGGGTTTCAGCACTTCGTGCTTAGGACGAAAACTGTCCTGTAAACTGTGGTATTATTTTTCTCTCAGCAATCAATGCAGTTTTTTGGTTTACGGTTAGAATTAAAACCTCTGAAATTCTCGAAAATAACTAGACAGTCTTGCAATTAAGTTACAACAACTTCCCACAAGGGTCGAGTCATTTCAAACTGCTATGTAAAAAGTTAGCAGTGGTATTTCATGACCCTTTTAAATTAGTCCACTATTAAAGACTTATTTTTTCCAGTGGCTCAGCAGCTCCCCCTTGTTCTGGAAGCACAGATGGTTTTCCTTTCCTAGTTCTTGAAAAAAAAACAACAACAACAATAATAATAAAGACTTGACTGCTCAGATTTTAATCTCTGATACTGTATATAAACATCACAACACATCTTACTCACATTACAAACAATCCAGGCCACAAAGTAAAATGAACGATACCGTTAAACTAAAATGTTCACTGTCAACAGATCATAAATGAAAATCAGCCTCTGGTGGTGAAGAAGCTGAATAAATTAGATGTAATGTGTTGAGACACTATGCAGGTTCTTGTTCACTGTTGTTGAGTTGTGCATACTCCAGAGCCGCCTGCTGAGAAAGACACAAATAACTTCACTGAAAGATTGCAGAGTATAGATCTATCTATCTATCTATCTATCTATCTATCTATCTATCTATCTATCTATCTATCTATCTATCTATCTATCTATCCTGAAATTTAAAAAAAAATTGTGCAAAATATAGTTTATGATTTTTCCTCGTTAGATTTTGTGTGACCAGCAAATGTTCTTGTCATGCTTCATGAGTTAAACCAAATGAGATATGAGGTATTTCTTCTGTAGCACCTATTTCTTCCACAAGAGGGCCTCCCTGTGGCAAAACTATTTGTACATACCTACATGTGGACTTGTGTGTCTGTGTCTGTGTCAACATTGTGCGTCACTTACGCCCTCAGCCTGTTCCGAAACTCCTATAAAAAACAAATGAACCACCGTCACAAAAGAGCCGCAGCGGCAAAATAGATGAATATTTAATAACTGCAGCCCAACTTCCTAAACCAACTCCCAAGGAAGAGGAGTGTGATGCCTGCCCTGGGCTTATCGTGTTAGTGCCATGCTAATGTGCCTGTGCAAGTAATCTGTTTCCCCCCAGATGTAGCTATTGTTTGGCGATATGTGGGCATGCCAAAATCCATTTCAGCGTGACCTCTGCTATGTTTCAGCATTGTTTTACACGCATACCGCAATGATTATCAAGAGGTCTCGCTGGGGAAAAGGGGGCTGTGGAGTGTTTATTTGCGCTGATGAAACAATAGCCGCGTTTCTGTGTCGGTTGGCCAGAGGAACATGAGGCTCCAGGGCCCATTGTGAAAACAGGAAGCTCTTTCCCACCGGCACAGGAAATAGCCACCTGGCGTCTCATGCATGATGAAACCACACTTTCATTAACAATGTTAGTACGCAATGCAACAATGCGCCGTTTTTGCTGCCTGTTATGGTCATGCTTCAAGGGGAGGGGAGTATGGAAGCTTGTTTCTGCCACATAATGAAATATAAATAAGGTAATTGGGTAACACTTTACAATACGGGTGCACTAATATGCATTAATTCATGCTTAACTAATGCACAGATAATCATGAGTTCATGTATAATTCATGAAGAACTAAACCATTAATTAATGATCATCAGCAACTAATAAAGAGTCTATACGATTAATAGATTAAGTAATACATGAATTGCTATTAATTCAATGTGTCATTGTGTATTAATTCCCTAATAACATATTTTCTTAACTAATAGTGTAAATTAATGTGTTAATTACCACAATTAGTCAAAGCTATGGACTTCAACTTCCAGTTGTCTGCTTTAATTAATCATTAGCTAATGATTTGCAAAGGTATCATTATGTTATGACTTTACTTGATGGGGCACATCATTATTAACTAGTCATTTAGTAATTGTAGTAATTTGCACATCAATTTGCAGTAACAATGAAGTAATTAATCATGTATTAATGCATATTAGTGTACCTGTCATATTATCTGGAAGTTAAAATACAAGGCTTTGGCTCATTCTGGTAATTAATATATTAATTAATACTTTTAGTTAAAAAAATGAGTTATTATGGAATTCATCTACAATTAAATATTTAATTAATAACAATTAATGTTTGGACTCTTAATTAGTTCCTAATGTGGTAATCATTAATGAATAGCTTAGATAATCATTAGTTACACATTAATTCAGTATTATCTGTGCATTAGTTAAGCATGCTTATTAGTAAAGTGTTACCGGTAATTGCAACTCACAATTCTGACTTTTTTTTCCCTCGCGTTTCACAATTGCGAGAAATGTTCAATTTTCAAGTCAGAATTGCTAAAGATAAAAAGATAAATATATTTTTGCTTTATTCCATGGTGGAAACAAGCCTCCATAGGGTTTTCAGGCTGTTATGTGTGTGATTCAAAGATCAGAGCTCACCTGGTGTGGACATCTGGACCTCTGTATTCTGGCCACTGTCTTCAGGCTCTGTGCTTTTCTTCAAAAGAACTTCTAATAGAAATATGGACACATTTTTTTTATTTGTTCAGCATCAAAATGGAAATTTATCTTCTTTACTTATTTAATTTAAAATTTACTGTGTAGATAAGTCATGACACAAGAACTACATTTCTGGTGTTAGACAGTAGGGGAAGAAAAACACAATAATGTGCAAATATTTAGACTAACCATAGTGAGGACAACTAAAGTTATACTTCACTTTTACACATTTAACTCTGTAATTTACATCATCAACAGAGTCCACTGATGTCCATGCACACAGTCTTGTTGTGTCCACTTGTCTTAGTGATTGAATCTCAATCTCAAATAGAGATGGGTCCACTAAGAAGGCTGTCACACGTGGACACATCGGGGAAGATTTGAGGGTTAAGCGCTTCTACATCAGTGTTATTCACCTATTATTTTTCTCCGATTTTAGGGGTTACTTATGGGTAGGGTTTAGGGGTAGGAATATGTTTAGGATTACATTTTCAGACATGAATGTTGTTCCAGGATTAATAAAATATGTTGACTCCAACACCAAGGACCAAACTTGTAGGAGGTGGTCTGAGTTGCTACCGATGCTACCTTGAGATGCATCCTGAACCATAAGCACACCGTGTTCGTTCACTGGCCAGAGGAGAACTGGCCTTCTGGTTTCTCCTAAGATTTTTTCCACCTCTATTTCGGTCGCCTGATGGAGTTTTGGTTCGTTGCCATTGTCGCCTTTGGCTTGCTTAGTTGGGGACACTTAATATTCAACAACATTACTGATTTAACTGCACTGACACTACTGGATGTAAACTGAATTGAACCGGATGATGATGACCACTGTTTTCTGCAGAACTGCTTTACATGTGAAATGAACTAATTGGTAACACTTTACAATACGGGCGCACTAATATGCATTAATTCATGCTTAACTAATGCACAGATAATCATGAGTTAATGTATAACTCATGAAGAACTAAACCATTAATTAATGATTACTGCATCAGCAACTAATAAAGAGTCTATATGATTAATAGATTAAGTAATACATGAATTTCTATCAATTCAAAGTGCCATTGTGTATTAATTCCTTAATAACATATTTTATTAACTAATAGTGTAAATGAATGTGCTAATTACCACAATTAGTCAAAGCTATGCACTTCAACTTCTAGTTATCTGCTTTAATTAATCATTAGCTAATGATTTGCAAAGGTATCATTTTACTATGACTTTACTTGATGGGGCACATCATTATTAACTAGTCATTTAGTAATTGTAGTAATTCGTACTTGAATTTGCAGTAACAATAAAGTAATTAATAATGTATTAATGCATATTAGTGTACCTGTCATATATCTGGAAGTTAAAATACAAGGCTTTGGCTCATTCTGGTAATTAACATAGTAATTGACACCATTAGTTAAAAAAATGAGTTATTATGGAATTAATCCACAATTACATATTTAATTAATAACAATTCATGTATGAACTAATACATTAACCTTACAGACTCTTAATTAGTTCCTAATGTGGTATTCATTAATGAATAGCTTAAATAATCATTAGTAACACATTAATTCAGTATTATCTGCGCATTAGTTAAGCATGAATTAATGCTTATTAGTGCACCCGTATTGTAAAGTGTTACCAACTAATTTAATAATGGGGTGGTGATGGTGTAAACTTAAAGAATAAGTTTAACTTGACGTACAAACAAGCAACACAATTACTAAACTAATAGTACTTTATAGAATTGATATATATATATTTTTTTTTTGCAATGATCATTCTTGAATCTCACCTTTGCTGGGATCCACTTCCTGTGGGTGAACCAACTCATAGTCCACGTCGGTATGATCGTCAGAATCTAGTTTGATAGCAAGCAGACATTGTCATGATGAACTAACATCACATCACATCACATAGGCCTCATCCTGTTTAAAGTCTGTACCTGAGCCAGATACATTTTCACTCCAGACATTCCTGCCCATCACACAGGGAGTGCCTGTAGGCAGAAACAAACAAGATATGACCTCAACATTTGGTGTCAAGAGAAAAAAAAGTGATAAAATGCGATTTTCAATATGATTTTGGTCATCAAAATACAATTCAGCCATTATAATAACATAACCTAACCCAACGTGAAAAGATACCAGATATGATGCCAAACTCCACAAGAATTACACCGGTAATAACAAAATCATAAGTTCATCCACGAAGAAAAGTACGATTTAGAACACTATACAGCTAAAATAATAAACAGGCACATAACTAGTCTTCTTTTACACTAAAAAAGAAACATTGTTTTATTTTTTATTACACTTTCTCTCTATTTTTCCACTCGATTTCAACTAAATCATCAAATTAATGAAAATGAGAAAAGCTAGACATTTATATAACATTTTATATCTACATATATATATATTTTTCTGGCTGTTGGCAGTACTTTCTGATTTATGCTGTGATAAATTAAAAAAAAATGTTTGTCTAAATATACTGTGATTAATAAACTAGGGAAAGTATCTATTAGCTTTTAGCCTATTCACATGGCGCCTTGCCTTAAACACACAGCAGCTTAATGCAAAAATAGCCAAATGCACTATTAATATTAATATGACAAGAATAAGGATATTTTCTACCATTGAGAATGGTGTTGTCTTCGATGTCGAGAGTGAGGCTGACTCTCATAGGGTCACCTGATTTGGGCCTTGAAGGTTTCCTGAGACAAAAAGCATTTTCAAACACAATGAAGAAACATTAAAATTATGATACAAGAGGAATGAACTGTAGATGTTAAATTGAAATTAAGTGGCGTCTTACACTGATAACTCATTTTCTTGCTTTTTTCTGCGTGGATTTGGCATTTTCTTCAAAAAGACTGTCAGGACTATGACGATAGCCACCAAAAGCAAGATACAAAACACTCCAATAAGAGCTTTCTTCCACACCGCTAAACTGACTATAAAACACACAAAATCAGAAAGAACCTGTGAACATCTTTACCAACATCTTCTGTAAACATTGCCACTTTCATGAAACATACTCTACATGAGTATACAATAACCACTGACTTAAGAAAATTTACCGGCCATATATATTTTTTACCAGTCATGTTTCTGCAAAAACAGAAAGTTATGATAACAAAATTTGATTATATAGAATTCTCTATTGCAATTTCGATACCACAGTTAAACAACTAGCCTAACTAATATAAATTTAAACATTGAGTAACTTTTCAGAGACATTGAACAAAGTACACTGTATAAACTAAACAGATTAATCCTTAAAGGGATTCTCCACTTTTTTTGGAAATAGGCTCATTTAACCACTCCCCCAGAGTTAAACAGTTTAGTTTTACCGTTTTCAAATGTATTCAGCCGATTTTCTGATATTTAGAAGAATATCAGCAACCAGACAGTTTCTGGTCTCATTGACTTCCATAGTAGGAAAAAAATATACTATGGAAGTCAATGAGACCAGAAACTGTCTGGTTACTGATATCAGAAAATCGGCTGAATGCATTCGAAAACGGTAAAAACTCAACTGTTTAACTCTGGGGGAGTGGTAAAATGAGCCTATTTCCAAAAAAAAAATGGAGTATCCCTTTAAATTAAAGTTACAAATGTTATTCAGTCAAGATCAAAGAGTGATTTTTTTCTCCATTGTTGTTTTACCTACATAAAAAAAATAGTTTTTTACATAATTTTGCGTGAATTTGTCCATTCAAGATCAAGCAGACGTAAAAGAGAGTTCAATTCGGCATTCGAGCGCTGTCTGAAACGCGAGTTACAATTTCGTGACGTTTCCTTTCCAGAGCGTAGTTCACGTTTGTTCATGTTCTCGCAACATTGCATTGATAGAATTCATAAAAATGTTGCTGCATTAACTGACTGCTTTCTTTAAAGGGTTAGTTCACCCAAAAATTTAAATCCTGTCAGTATTTACTCACCCTCATATTGTTCCAACCCCGTAAGACCTTCGTTCATCTTCGGAACACAAATTAAGATATTTAAGATATTAAGATCGCTCCTGCATACTAGTCCATAGGCTTCTTGAGGGAATGACTCTTGCTGGCAACGAAAAGTCATTAAAGACATCGTTAAAATAGTCCAAGTGACTACAGGGGCTCAATCTTAAGTTTATCAAACGACGAGAACACTTTTGTGCGCAAAAAAACAACAAAAATAACGACTTTATTTCAACTTTTCGTTTATTTCTCCCTCTGCGCGAGTCAGGTTACTAGTTTAATAGCGTAAGCTTCTGTTATTGTACGTCACACGCATCACACACACATGACCAGCGTCGGCCAATAGTGAGCCTACGTGTGACGTAGCTCTACGCAATCACACTACGTTAACTGACTACAGGCCCATGGAGAAGGAAGTGAATAGTTGAAATAAAGTCGTTATTTTTGTTTGTTTTTGCGCACAAAAAGTATTCTCGTCGTTTGATAAAGTTAAAATTGAGCCACTGTAGTCACTTGGACTATTTTAACGATGTCTTTAATGACTTTTCGATGCCATCAAGAGTCATTCCCTCAAGAAGCCTATGGACTAGTATGCAGGAGCGATCTTAATATCTTAAATATCTTAATTTGTGTTCCGAAGATGAACGAAGGTTTTACGGGGTTGGAACAATATAAGGGTGAGTAAATACTGACAGAATTTTCATTTTTGGGTGAACTAACCCTTTAA
Organism: Pimephales promelas; assembly: GCF_016745375.1. The sequence goes on along the minus strand of NW_024121699.1, from coordinate 3,953,835 downwards.
CTTTCATCTGCGTAGAGTATGTGTAATGATATGTCAAAACAGAGAAGTTCTACTATGGCTTATCAGGGTGATCAAATTGTGTGTTGGTGTGGTATTTAAAAATGTACCTCCAATCCTGGCTGGATAACTCCTTTTAATTTCAGTGTTGTAATTGGACGCCTCACAGTAGTAGTCGCCTCGCTGGTCTCGTTCTATGGTTTTGATGATATATTGTCCTTCTAAGGATCTGACTTTTTGGCTGGGTAAAGGGAGCCTGTTGTGATACCAGGTAAAGATGATTGGGTAAGTGCCCTTCTGTACACGGCAGGTGAGGGTGAGGTCTGAGCCCTCTGTGACTGTAATGTCCTGTGGCTCCAGGACCGGCTTGGACACTGGTACTGATAGATAGACAGAGAAGTACCAGCTACTTTAGTCAAGAATAGAAAGAGACAGCAATACTATAGCCCATTATTTTTTTTGAAAACACTTTTTGGTCAATAATAACTAGAAATCGCCAGCTCTGTCACAACTTTATATCCCATTCAATGTGTCAATGAGTCAATGTCAAATTAGTATCTGAATGTGAACAGGAATGAGATTTCTGATTTCGACTTCTGTTCTGTTAAACTATTTTATGACTTCAGAACAAATAGAGAATTATTTTAATGGACCACTTTTTCACTGTAAGTAGAAAAACTTGGTAACGCTTCCTTTTACAGTCCAGTTACCCATGTAAATACTATGTACTTATTTTAGTAACTACAATTACTGGGTAATAACTAATACTAACTAATTTAAAAAAAAAAAGGTAAAACGAAAGCGAAAAATCAATACGGAAAATGTCCTCATATTCATGTCTTCTGTTCTGTTTGTTTTCATTGTCCCCTGAGTTCTAGTTCTTTCACTTGTTGTCGTGGCGTCTGATTAGTACAGTGCGTTGGGCCATATTTGAATGTGTGTGCGTGTGTGTGTGTTTTCATTTTTATGTGAACTACCCCTTTAAAAACTTCATAAACTTCTGTTTTGACAATAGACAGATTTCACATGCATTCATAAAGTATGTTCACTGTTTGTTTCTCTGACACTGATTAATTCATTACTTAAGGTGAGTCTCTAGATTTTAAACTTGGTAAAAGAATACAAAATGGGATACAGCGAACCATAAACTTGGTAAAAGTGTTTTAAGCTCAAACGACGAATGTCAAATGACAGGAAAATTGACCAATCATATTGTTCCTCTGAATGGGTGGGGCTTGTTCCCCCCTGTGCTGGGGGGAACCTGAAAATGTAGATGGAGGCTTGGTTTTTTCCAATTGACTTTGGATGCTTTATTGAAAAGCTTTTGTCTGTGCAGAACTGGAATACAATGAATGTAACAGTCATCAAAAATGGTGCCGGACACAAATGTCTATCAGTGATTATGGCATCTAAAAATGCCACTTCCAAATTATTAAAAAATAACAACAACGTTAGGCACACAAATCATTGAGCATGAAGATGTCAGGGTTTGGTCCTCTTACCTATGACTTCTGCTGTAAGGGGTTGACTGGTTCTACTGATCGATGGCCCCTGGTTTTGAGCCTGACATGTGAAGCTGTAGATCTCTTCTGGAGAACTGATGGAGTCAATGCTGAAGAGTGCCTTGTCAGCAGCCTCATCCACTCTCTTCTCAGCCATTGACATGCGGGCCTTCAGTAAGGTGTATATTATTGGAAGCGTTCCATTCTCAGACTCACATGAAACCTTGAATGGCCGACCAACAATCACCATATCGACAACACGGATGACTGGGCCAGAAACAGGCACTGGAAAAATGTTAAAAAAAAACAACAACCCCAAAACATTAGGATGCCTGCCTATTCACTAAAGAAAGTGAGTTCTTGCAATGCAACATATCAATTGAATTATATATATCTGCTTCATATCCCAAGCAGTCAGCTCTTCACTTTTAAAAATCAAGATTCTTGATTTGCATTGATGGGTCCATGAAGAACCTCATGGAAACTTTCCATTCCTCAGAGTTCTTTAGATTCTCTGAAAGATGTGTGACTATATGACTGTTATTACTAAGTTATAACATGTTATAACATAGTAATAATGGAAAATGCTTTGTTCTTACAATCAACAATGTGGATAATATATGCATGTCCTCTAATGCTTTGGTAAAAGCATGAACTCTTCACCTTTAGCTTTTAAATGGAGTTGTTGGCTGGTCTTGTTAACTCCTTTAGCCACTGCAACACAGGAGTATTTCCCATTGGTGGCCAGGCTCGCAGTGACAAAGTAGTCGGCACCTGAAAAAATGTGCCGACCTTCTTTCAGCAACGTATACTTTATATCCTCTTTTTTGATCTTCTCTGGGGAGCGTACATCACTGCGGCAGGACAGAGTGAAGCGTTCCCCTTCAAAAACCTGATCTGGGTTCATTCTCAAAATCGGCTTTGAGAACAGTTCTAAAGAGTGAACATGGAGTCAGAATTGGTTTGTTTATATCATGCAGTGGAGGGTTATTATATTTCACAAAATTTGAAAGTTAATTCATTAAAAAAATAAGTAAAAAAAATACAACTGACCAAAAACTATATATATATATATATATATATATATATATATATATATATATATACACTCACCTAAAGGATTATTTGGAACACCTGTTCAATTTCTCATTAATTATCTAATCAACCAATCACATGGCAGTTGCATCAATGCATTTAGGGTTTTGGTCCTGGTCAAGACAATCTCCTGAACTCCCAAACTGAATTTCAGAATGGGAAAGAAAGGTGATTTAAGCAATTTTGAGCGTGGCATGGTTGTCAGAAGAGCCCACCGGGTACCACTACATCTCCACTACAAATAGGAAAAAGAGGCTACAATTTGCAAGAGCTCAGCAAAATTGGACAGTTGAAACTGGGAAAATGTTGCCTGGTCTAATGAGTCTCGATTTCTGTTGAGACATTCAGATGGTAAAGTCAGAATTTGGCGTAAACAGAATGAGAACATGGATCCATCATGCCTTGTTACCACTGTGCAGGCTGGTGGTGGTGGTGTAATGGTGTGGGGGATGTTTTCTTGGCACACTTTAGGCCCCTTAGTGCCAACTGGGCATTGTTTAAATGCCATGGCCCACCTGAGCATTGTTTCTGACCATGTCCATCCCTTTATGGCCACCATGGACCCATCCTCTGATGGCTACTTCCAGCAGGATAATGCACCATGTCACAAAACTCGAATCATTTCAAATTGGTTTCTTGAACATGACAATGAGTTGACTGTACTAAAATGGCCCCCACAGTCACCAGATCTCAACCCAATAGAGCATCTTTGAGATGTGGTGGAACGGCATGTGCATCCCACAAATCTCCATCAACTGCAAGATGCTATCCTATCAATATGGGCCAACATTTCTAAAGAATGCTTTCAGCATCTTGTTGAATCAATGCCACATAGAATTAAGCCAGTTCTGAAGGCGAAAGGGGGTCAAACACAGTATTAGTATGGTGTTCCTAATAATCCTTTAGGTGAGTGTATGTATATTTTTGTTAATGGTAAAATGTTTAACATTCCAATTTCCATTTCAAAGTAATATTCCAATTTTTGCTGCGATTTCGTTGCATTATTGAAGTAAAAAGGCAAACTTGTCTTTGCAATAAACCTGTTAAAAAATGTTGAAAAACATATGGAGATGAAAGTGGACTCTTGATAGCAGAAAGCATTCTATGATTAGTCAAAATGTGTGTGTTTGTGGCTAGTTACCTGAGACATTTAGCTCATAGACAGTTTTCTTTTGCACGCTGCCTTTCTCTGCTTTACACACATAGTCCCCTGAATCCTCAGCTCTGACTGTGAGGCTGTATGTGAACGTTGACTTAGACTGATTCAGTAGAGTGTTGCCTTTGGTAAGGAACAACTCGAGATCTGAGGAATCTCGCACCTGACAAGTGATCAGAACCCTGTCACCCTCAACAACATTTGTGTTGGGGAAAATGCTTATTTTTGGCCTGATCGCATCAAGATCTGTAAAAAGAAAAAAAAGATCAATCTCAATGTTGATGAGTGATGAGTGAGAGATAATTCCTGATAATTCAATCATTTTGATATCAATGACACTGCCATTCAAAAGTTTAGGCTCTGTAAGATTGTGAACGTTTCTTAAAGAAGCTTCTTGTGCTCACCAAGGCATACATTTGATCAACTTTTGATCATTTTAATGCATCCTTAGTGAATGAAAGTATTGATTTCTTAAAAAAAAATGCATGAATCTTAAAAGGTTGATACACCAATAAAAAAAAAACCTTTCTGTCATTACCCTTATGTCGTTCCAAACCAGTAAGACCAGTTTGTTCATCTTCAGAACACAAAATAATATATTTTTGATGAAAAAATACCTTTTTGATGAGGTAGTAAAGACATTGTTAAAATTGTCCATGTGACTACAGTAGTTCATATCGCTCATAGCTCATATCGGGAATTGAGAAAAATGCCTTAAAGTCCCTATAAAGGCAATTCTACTAAACACATTATACATGTTACTAATCTATTGCTAAAACACATTACAAAGACTGTGAACTGTGAAGTACTGAAATGAGGAGTTAGACCGTTAAACAATTTTTCACCATTACCGATTTTTTTGGGCGGGGTTAAAACAAGGCTCGATGACGCACTGGAGCCCCTGAGCTCATGGACACTCCCCTACTTGATGACACACTGAGGCCACTGAGGCTGATCTCTCCCCTAACAATAGAGCACATTCGCCGCTCAATCGCGAGTTACAGTCAGTACAATTAGTTACTACAGCCAACAGTTTGCTAGCTAGCTACGCCTTCGACACGGAAATTGCGTAGGCTACAATCTGGATGCGATCATGTACAAAACAGATCTGTCTTTATTTCACAGAAAATAACGATCACATCTCGAGATAAATAAAATAAAGATCACATCAAGAATAGGTGGATAAATTTTGTGTAGAGCCAACTTTGATGAAGAGCTGAGGATCACCGCCAACACCCGCCTCTGTAGTGATCATTTTACATGGGATTGTTTTATAAACTTTCCTCATTCACTTATGATCCGCTGTTACTAGTAAAACGGGGCCGAAACGACTATCTCCCGCCTCAGCGTTCACCCTCCCGTCCCGAAAGCAGTATCGGCTAATATCACCGTCGACAGCTTTCCCGCGAGTGGGCGTGGTTTCCAAGCAGCCCAGCGTTTGAGAGCAGAGAAAACTGCTAATTTTTTCAAGATTTTGCTAGCTTATTTTATGTACTTGCCGGCTTTTTTTATCATTCAAATTTGGCTGGGTGGCTAATAACACATTTTTCTGTGGTGTGACAAACTCAGAACACATACTTAATTTTGACTTTCCTTTAAGGTTGAACCACTTTAGTCACATGGACTGGGTTTGGAATGACATCAGGGTGAGTAAATAATTACAGAATGTTCATTTTTGGGTGAACTATCCCTAAAATAATTTTGATTGTAGCCAACAATTTTGATTTCATGGGGTCTTTAGACCAAGCTTCTTTGACCAAGCAAATGTTACCTTGTACAATCACTTTCACCGTGTTGCTTTTGTTGGAGAAGCCCGCATCAGGATGCATCAAATATATATAGACACAGTGCAGGTAGACATCTATGAGCTTCTGCATGGTAAGAGTGGTCGTCACAGAGTTGCTCTTGCTAGAGACTCGCTTGACCTCCTGATTGTCCTCGTAGAAATAGAAGTTCAGACCGCCCGTCTCCTCTGGTGCACTGCATGTGGCACTGATGTCTTCACCCTCAGAAATGATATCAGACTTCACCTTCAGTGTGGGGACTTGAAGGCCTGCATGGTTATAAAGACTCAGTAGACTTTGATATCCAGTGTAAGTAGACAGCAACAGCTGCTAAAACAGAATTAGTAGAATTATGCTTTGATAGCAATCAGTAATGTTAGGCTACTGACCTGTGACTCTGAGTGTCTGACTGGTGCTTGGCTTGATCTTGTCGTAGATGCGGACAGTGCACTGGTAGCGACCCGAGTTGAACACCCTGGCTGGAGATAAACTGCGCTCCACCACTGAAACGCTGGTATTTTTCGAGTACATGACCTGATCGTCTTGCAGGAAGCTGAAGCTGTACGTCAGTGGCTGCGGGAGGCTGTGACTGACCTTGGCCTCGCAACGCAAGGATAGGTTAGTGCCACTCGCCACATTATTACCAGGAAGCACAGTCAACGTCACCTGGTCAATGGTGAATGCTGCTCAGAAAGAGCCAGAGATAAAACACACATTCACACATTTGTTTCACTATTTTAGAGAGGACATTGCAAATACTAAATACCATTGGGTTTATGTCAAAATATCTACCACTAAACCTACGCCCATCATAGAAACAAAACACTAGATTTAAATAAAAACACGTTTGGGCCAATTTATAAGCCTTTTTAATGAGGACAAGTAAAATGCCCTCACTTGTCATGATGTTTTAATGAATAAGTGAGGACATTTGGCCCTCACAAGTATAGCCCCAGATAGCAAACTGACATTGAATCAACGTGGAAATATGACATCGAAACAACGTTGATCTGACATTGTTTTGCTCATCGAATTAACGTTGAACCAACGTCAGGCGCGTCATTCTTTCAAAACTAACGGAAAATCAACTTGAAATCAATGCGTTGTTTCAACGTTATGAAAGCAAACCAATTTTCGATTTTCATTTAGCTTTGAAGAATGCCGCGTCTGACGTTGGTTCAACGTTAATTCGATGAGCAAAATCAACGTTGTTTCAATGTCATGAGAGACGTCGTTTCCACGTTGATTCAATGTCAGTTTGCTATCTGGGGCATGTGTACACAAAGACAATCCATATTTCATAAATCAAAAACGTAAAAATTAAATCATTAATGAAGCAACTGGGCCCAGGTCCGGCCCATATCTGGTACACGTGGATTCCACACGGCCCAGATGTGGGCTGGATCTGGGTCGACATGTTGCTGTCTGGCACCGAATATAAGACCATTAAAAAAAAATAAATAAAAAAAAATAAAAACGTTCATTAAATTTAAAATCTAACCAATTTTGGGAGTCAAAATAGCAGGAAAAAAAAGAGACAGAATATGTTGTTGACTACACTGAATTTTGAATAAATAATTATAATATCGTATATGTAATAATATAATCTTAATTACATTTTTAAATAAATAATGATATTATTAATATTAATATCATATTAATACAATTTTGATAATATTGTAAATAATTGTAATACATCATTGCGTTTTTGAAAGGTGCATGATAAATTGTAAAATATTCAATTATTTTATATATTATTATACAATTATTTTACACATTTATTATGGACAATTTGTTGTCTGCAGTGTTTCGCAATAGATGGCTATTTAAAAGTAAGCATAAAAAGCTTTTTCATAAAAAAAAAACTTATACAAATGTATTGCACTCTCAAAAAAGTTGTGTTGTGTCTGAGATCATTTTAGTTAAATCTGCTGTGAATTCTGAAAACTTACTGTCACATGTTTATAGTGTCTAGGTGATCATATAAAATATATGTAATCAGTAAAATATAATTTAATGTTGAAATGTATGTAATATTTTGAAATAAATTTGTAATCGCACATTGTTGCATTGTGAAATATTTACAATATATGAACTATAAATGCAATATTGAATAACACACTATAGTTAAAATCATAATCAAGCACTTTACATGTGCTTTAGTACGCTTCTTTAAAGGACGACAAAAGATTATTGAAACATAATGATTTAAGTAAAACTTTTCATTTGACATCATAACTAAGAAAACTCATGAAAGTGTCTCTCTTTAAGTGCCATAATTTTATATTATTTGCAAGTACAGGTTTTAAAGTATTCTTTTAAGATTTGAAGAACACTGCAATCTATTAAGTGCACTTATTTTACGCAAGGGGTGAACTCTGGGATTATCTTCTCAGTGAAGGGTAAATCAATGCACCAGTACACTCCCGTATGTTCACTTCTAAAGAGTCATCCTCCCAGTATGTTTACTTTGAGCAGAACACCGTCAGCTCTTTTCCTGAAGTCTTAAAGAAGACCTCAGGCGGCATTCCCAACAGAAAGAAGAGGAAGGAAGGAAAGCACATAAACAAACACAAAACACCATTCCCTGAGGTGAACAGAGCCTGTGATTTCAGCCGCATAACTCTCAACCCGACCAACAAAACACAAGTTCTCATCTCCGCTGTACACGTCAGCCCAGTAAACACGCTAAATCTGGAAAAACAAGGAGAATCCGAACCCAGAGTTAATGGTGGTGGGTTGATTGGAATCTGCATCCCTGATCTTGTTTGAGCCTCTAATTAAACGCAGACTAAACTTCTTGCTATTATACGAAGCGAAACTTCCTCTGAGCGGCTAAACAGTCCGTGGCAAAATATCTCGGAAGAATCAAAGCATCCAAGTGAACCACAGACCTGCCCCTGCTAAAAATACATCCGAGAAGTCCCTGAAAATCCCAGAACTGTCAAGATATTTCACTGCTCCCTTTGCGAGCGGTCAGGTGAATCTGAGAGAGGCAAAAATAACTCAACAGTCGTCGTGACCAAAAAAAAAACCGGTTCCCTCGCATGCAAATAAAACTGAACTGAGGACTTACCTGCCTGTGTGTTGGCCGCTTGCCCTGCAGATGAGAGCAAAAGTGAGAAAGAGGTCAGACAAATGAATAAAAAGAGAGGATGAGATGGTCTGAATCAGTCCGGAGTGTCCTTACACAGAGCGCTCAGGCCGAGCCAGAGAAGACACGCGCTCATCTTCACAGGTGAGTGTTCATGAATGTGAAGGACGCCGAGGATGGAGAGAAGGGGCAGAGTGCTCGCGCACTTATCACATGGAACCGCCTTTCTTTGTTTAACGTGAATCAGGAAACGTGTTGCTTCCTCAGGATGTGTGTTTTTGAAATGCTTCGTTCGTTCAGGCCCTTGAAAACATTGCCAGTCGGTTTACGGTCTCAAAGGCCTCCTGTTTTTAGCTGAAGACATCACAGCGACATATGAGATCAAGAAGATGATGAACGGTGTGGCATCTGTCCAGCGCAAACAACAAAAGTACCATGGTAGCACTCTTTGGGTTTTTTGGGACATGGTACCATGATATCAAATTTCTTGGCATGGTTGTACCGTGGTTGTATGGTTGTAGTGTGGTTGTTTGTAGATATTATATGGTTTTGAACACAAACCATAGCAAAACACATTTTTCGCCATGTATCATAATACAATGATTTTTCTTTTGCCAAATGATGTCTATCTCCTGCTCTCTGAGAATACAAAGTGATCTCATGAGAATACGTTTGTATTTGTACGTAAAGTGTCGTTCTATCATACGTATATATAATTTCGTTTTATATACGCAGAAACGTATAATACAGACGTATTTACAGTTCTAAAACGTAAAATATTTACGTATTGAAAGCACAAAAATGTAACTTATTTACGTATGAACAAATCCACCGACGTACATATTTGTACGTATCACAATTTATGCATGAGGAGTTCAGATGCAAAAGCCTCTAAGTGCCATTTGAAATTTTCTTCTAGAATGATCATTTTTATCAAGCTTGTATATTTAAGTTCAGTGATTTCACTTAAATGGCAATGATAATTACCTATTAATTGTTATTTAAGTGAAATTACTGAACTTAAATATACAAGTTTGATAAAAAATCATCATTCAAGAAGAAAATTTCAAATGGCATTTAGCAACACTATCTCACGACCAATTCGTACGAAATTCGACGCATGATTAAAAAGTGTCTAATTCGTACTAATTCGTACGACCTCACTCGTACTAATTCGTACGATTTGTCTAAACCCACGTGATGGTTAAGTTTAGGGGCGGGGTAAGGGGTAGGTCATTCGTATGAATTCATACGAATTAGCCAATTCGTAAAATATTTACGATTTAGCAAAATCGTATTAATTCAAACGAGTGAGGTCGTATGAATTGTTACGAATTAGCCACTTTTTAATCATTCGTCGAATTCGTAGGACTTGGTCGTGGCTTTTGCATCTGAACTCTTCGCATATTAATATCGTAGCAAGATTATGTTTTGACTCTATTGCATTCCACGGTCTTATTAATTAAGTTTTCAGTCACATTTATTGATATAATACTCATAAATATTAACATTTTGCTCGTTTCGCCTGCATGGTGTTAAACAATACAATACAAAACCTTAAAAATACATTCTTTAACGTTACTCGTTTAACCGTTTTGTAATAGTTTATTTAACTTGAGACACATAAAGCGTTTTCTCCTAAAAAACACAATAAAATTCACAAAAGACATCAATTTTATTAGTTTGATGTAATCCAAATCTTTAGAATCCAGAATCGGTTTGCGTTTGCAGCAACCCTACATGTCAAACCCCGCACTGGTGATGATTCAAATTCAAAAATTGCGCCCTTGAGAAGCGATACGTCATGTTTTACGGCAGTGATATCAAACGTTCATTGGCTCTTCCCAGCTTCGTCACAGATTGCGACACGAAGGACTGTGAGACGCTTGGCTTTTAGTTCATTTGAAATGGAGAAGCGCGAACCGAAGCCGGATTAACATTTTCATTGATTAGTAATTTAATTTCTTCTCTGTACTTCATACAAAACTATTACAATACTGCCAGAGAAGACTGCGACTGCAACGCTTCATCTTGTGAACGGCTTTTGGTATCGGTTTTGACATTTTCGCAATAAATAAATTAGTGTGATTATACTTGTCTGTTAGTTATGTTTTTCTTCATAATTGTAAGTTAGTTTGTTACGTAGTTTTAAGGAATTGTTATGGGGTAGGAGAATGATTGGTGTCTCAAATGCTTTATTGTTAATTAAAACTGCCCTTTCCCAACACATTTGTCTATAACGTTTTATTCTTTTTTATTTTATGTATAAAATGAGTATGTTTAGGTTTGGGATTAGGGTAACAGGATCTTACATTTATCTATAAAATGGTAAAAAGGGAAATTATACAGATATCTGTATGATATAGAATATACGTAAATAGTTTACGTTTTTTAGCTGTAAAAACGTAATAATGTTACGTTTAAATGTTGCAGGTACGTCGATATTATACGTTTCAGCATCTATCCAAACGTACGAAAAAGTACGTTTTCTATCTTTGCAAAAACGTAAAATACCTACGTATTAACAATGCGACCAGGCTGGAGAATAATGAGTGGAGCTTAATCAAGTCAAGCTCCACCTCTCTGGACATAATGGGTTGAGTTATGTTTAGCAATAGTAACTAACATAACTGCACCATGGTAATTAATTCCACGTTTTTGGCCGGTGTTATTTGCAACACCTAAATGCATTGAAGCAACTGCCTTGTAATTGGTTGATTAGATAATTGCATTAATGAGAAATTGAACAGGTGTTCCTAATAATCCTTTAGGTGGGTGTATAAGAATTATCATATTTAGGTCTGGTACAATCACTTAACTTTACAGTACTCTTTTGTAAGCGAAATTAGACTTCGACATTAGAAATATTCGTATGCGTTTTTTCGCGTTCGTCAGCCTAAAAATTCGTCACGCACAAAAACCTTGCGCACCGAGTCCGATGCGTATTTATTAAACCTTTGTGAAACCCTCCCCCGCAAAAATACCAAATGGATTCGTCAAGCAGTGAGGATGATTTTGTTGCGCTCTCTCTTATTGAAAAGAGAAGAAAGAGAAAATATTGCGTTGGTCCATCCAATCCTGAAATTTCGTTCTACCCCCTTATCAACGAGAGAAGAGAACATAAATACTTGATCCAATAGGAAAGACAAGACTATCACAAAACTTCATACTCATCTTTTGTCAGATCCATAGAAAGAATAGCCTCTGCAAACGTGACCCTGACACCGCAAGCCATGTTGGGCACATGACAGAAAGCCTGTGATTAAACTCGTTCAAAGAGAATAAGTGAAAACCAAATGTCAATAAGTGCCTCTAGATTTCAGGTATTCTGAGTATCTGTCTCACTGGCCAATGAGCACTGCTGTTATGTTGCAGCATGCAAGTTTGACCACTAGATGTTGCTCTAAGTTTGCAGGGAGGATATTGGATGCAGTGCGACTATATACAGTCTATAAAGAGGTTTGTGTTGATGTTAAATTAGTATAATGCTCCATCTCTACATCACCAGAGACAAGAATTGAGCAAAAAATGATTTCTTTTCCTACACTAAATTACTTGTCAAAACAAGCTGGGATTCCTTGGATGAGAGAATTAATTGAAGCTGTCACATTCACCGCATTGTAGTTTCTTTCCTCACTCGCCTGAGGGAACTCCTGAATTAACAGAGCTAAATGATTCATGCTGTATATGTTTGAGCGTAATTGGGCGTCCACACCAGCACACACTAACACACCAGTTTAGTCTTTTTCAATGAATTAGCTCTGGTTCCGCACACCATCCCAAACACAGGATGTCCTGCTTTTCCCATGAAAAAAAGATTCCAAGATCACAAAATCAGAGCACGTTCAGCACAATGAAGAATCAGTGACCAACAGTAATTCTCCATTGTCTTTCTGCTTTAGCTGCATGTTAAACTCAATTTTAGTACCATGGCTCTTTTGCAGCATATGGTTTAGGTTTAGCTTGGGCTTGTTATCGAGTGACACCTTTTATTACTTGAAAAGCTGCTCACGGCCACAACACTAACACAAATATGTTCATGAACTATGTGTTGCCTCATAAACACAGCAGCGACTTTTAAGAGTCTGTCTAAAATAAAAGTGCTCAGCAAAACCCTGAAACAGCTTATCATCTCCATAGCTTTATTCTAACAGCATTATAGCACCATCCACAACATCTTAGCATACATCCACACTACCTAATAACCACTCAGAACAACTTAGCAACCATAGCACTATTTTACCCACTAGCGTTCAAAAGCTCGGGGTTGGTAAGCGATGGTCATTTAAAAAACATTAACATTATGCTCAACAAGGCTGCAAACTTGGGAAACAAACTTGGGAAATATTAATTACTTAATGCAATGCAATTCCAAGCTGAATTTTCAGCATCTATCACATAATTCATCAAAACTCATTCTAATATGATGATTTGATGCTCAAGAAACATTTCATAATATTACTAATGCTGAAAACAGTTGTGCTGCTGCTTAATATTTTTGTGGAAACCTTAATTTTTTTTCAAGACCTTTGAATGGGAAAATGTGGGGTGGGGCATTATTTATTTCATGGGGAATCGATTGAATGGTTGTGGTTTGCTATTGGTCGATCTCAGGTGAGTGACAGATTGTCCTGCCCTTGCACCAGTAAACGTGTAATCAGAGGCATGGGACAAAGGTACAAAAGCTGTTACTGGGGCGGTAGTCACCGTCAGGGTGCAAAGAACGTTTGCAAAGAAACAGAGTACCAGGAACCAAATAGACAACAGGTGTGCAAATTAATCAAACCATAGAAACTAACTATAACACTGCAAACTGGGACACGGAACTGAAATACAAGACGAATCAATGTAGGGGGCTTTGGACTAGGGAGAAAACAGAAGAGGGGGCTTAAGAGAAGGGTACAGGACAGAAACCATAAACGTATTACCCAGGGATGAGCTGAAGGTGGTTGGAACCATGGCAGAGAAGATGGTGGGAGGAGCCAGGTTGGAATCCCCAGCAGGAGAACCAGGATGAAAGCCCACGGTAGAGTCGAGGGAGGGAGGAGCCAAGGTGGAGACTTGACCGGCTGAACCAGGGGGGACACCCGACCAAGATGGAGCTGCTGGCGGTGAAGTGCCAGGCGGAGATGAATAACTGAAGGAATGGGCCAATACCAAAGGTCCTGGAGGGCATGGCTGAGCCGCAGCGATGAGCAACCAAGATAAAACCGGGGTGCTGGAGGACTAAAGGCGAAGGGAAAGTGACCAAGGACCAAGGTGAAGCTCAAGGGAAAGGAGGAGCCTGACAGAACCAAAGGTCTGGAGGGATAAAGAGCAGCTAAAGGCCTGGAAGTCCATGGTGCAGGGAGAGTGACAACTGACCAAGGCAGAGCTAAAGGGACATAGAAGCAAGGTGGAGCCATAGGGATAATGGTCCCAAGTGGAGCCAAGGGGGCGAGGAGCCACAGTGGAATTGACAGGCCGAGGTAGAGTTACGGACTCAAAAGTTCTGGGGGGAGCTACAGAGTCGACACTCCAGGAATGTACTGACAAACACCAGTAAGATGGAGCCAGCGTGGAAGTAGCTGAATGTCTGAGACAGAGCAGACAGGGCTGAAGTACAGGACAGAGCAGACAGAGATTTCACAAACACATTTCTAGGTTGACACAGGAGAGACACATCTGTCAGGAACAACCCTCTTGGCCGACAAGGAACAGGAAGACATTTCTCACTAGGCTGACTCGAAACATATAGAAGAGGTAGGACTGGAGGCCAGGGTGGGAACACAGACATCATTTACATTTATTCATTTATCCAAAGCGACTTACAATCGCTATATTTGTCAGAGGTCGCACACCTCTGGAGCAACTAGGGGTTATGTGTCTTGCTCAGGGACACATTGGTGTCTCACAGTGGATTTGAACCCGGGTCTCTCACACCAAAGGGATGTGTCTCATCCACTGCGCCATCACCACCCCCCACATCAGTAACTCGACTAACTGGTTCAGTGCAGAGTGACAACAGGCAGGATACATTCACTCTCCAAATCAATTTCCTCCGCCGCAGAAGGACTAGGGCTCCAATTCATCCCCTCAAATGCCACCAGAATTCCCTCAGGGACTGGGATGGCCAGCTCAAACAACTGATGTTCCTTCAGACTCAGTCTCTGTCCTTGCTGGAGCTGGTATCGTGGTGGGCTCAGGCTCGTCCATCGCTGGGATGGTGGCTGTGGCTGGAACACAGTTTTTCTCACTCTTGTAGATGGTGAAGTGGAAATCATTGTGGAAGAGTACCCACCCTTCATACTCCATAAAGGTCCCTAGATGATCTCCTCATCAAGCATGCTCTCGTCTTGATGTTCAAGCTGGCCTGGAAAACCGCAGATACCCTGCCGCTAGACTGCCAGGTTGCAAATAAAGTTGATGAAACCTTGATCTCAGTAGCGTAACTATTTAGCAGAACTCAAGATACTCAGAATAACAGGAAACAGAACAACCAAATGTAAAACGTGACTGACAATGGTAGGAAAGAAACATGGGCCTTGCATAGACAGATTAACCAAATGAAAAACAGGTTTGCAAATTAATCAAACCAACTAACTAGGGCCATGTCCACGTTTGAAAACGTATATTTTTCTCTCCGTTTTGGCCTTCCGTCCACACTGAGACGTAGTTTTAAGTCAACAAAAACGTATCGTTTGGAAAACGCTCTCCAAAGTGGATAAATTTGAAAAAGTCGTTTTCGCGTATTTCAAAACGATGACGTAAGTTTAGTCATGTGATCCATGTAGTACAAATAGATATTCATGTTTATCGGTATTGTGCCTGTTATGTGTTATTCATTTTTACACTATTGCTAAAATATGTTACTTTCTATATTACTTAATATGTGCTATTCTTCATAGCACTACAAAGATGACAGATAATGTACTTACATTTGCTGTCCTGCGGCAAAACAGGAGAGCAGTTGCGTTTTAGACCAAACATAGGGTGACTGAATGCAACCTGGACGAATCAGTGATGGTGAGATATTTTGCTAAATAAAATTATCCTGTTATTGTAACATTATTATCTCAGTGAGCTTTTGTGAAGTTTCACGCATGCGCAGTAAAGTGAATTTAGAAGTTTCGCATCCACACTGAAAACGCTAGTGTGGATGGAGAGCGTTTTTAAACGAAAACCCCGTTTTCAAATGTATCCGGATTAATGTGGACGTAGCTTAGGACACAGAAAACTGGGACACAGAACTGAAATATAAAGCAAAAACCCACCTAATCATAAACAGAACACAGATCAGCCACCCTTCAATGTACCTTATTTATTCATTTCAGTACCTGAAATGTACATATTATTAGTGTAGCAATTAGAAACCTACATTAGATTTCCCCAGTGACATATTTTCTACAGTTCCCCCCAAGAGTGTGGGATTGCTTTTTCCGTGAAAATGCTTAAAAAAATATTTTATAAGACAGCATTATATCTTTTTTTGGGAACAGGCTTTCCACCGGGGACACACGATGTCTTCAAATATTGCCACTTGGTTTTGGAACAGAGCCTTTGTTTTACATTTGGCTTCCTCAACATTTAATGATCTAGCTGTATCAGCAATGGGGAAGTAATGATTTTGCAGACTGCTTTGAAGGAGCTGTGCAACACATTTAGTATTGTAACAACCCGCATTAAAGTGCAAGCTTGATTTATTTTAGGTCCTGGCAGAGCTGTCTTGATGGAGGGGTCATGCGTTGAGGGTCCTGATTAATGGTTCTACCTGAAGCTGCATTGCCTGCGCTGGGCTGAACCGTAAGAAAGAGCGGCTCTTTTCGAGCACAGAGCGGAGTCATAAAAATCACTCAGGGTCTTAATAGCGGCTGTCATGGAGGCAAAGAGCGCCAAGGTAACAAGCTGCATGTGGGAAAACAAACTGGTGTGAGGATAAATGTTTCAACACCAGCATTACCGAGCGAGTTAAATAAGATTAAATGGCAACCGATAACTCACACATGGTACTTGAATTTACCATTATGCTATGCGTCATTATTTCAGCTATTTTCTCACTTATAGCATGAGCAGCTAGTAATTCCTTGATTTGTTATTGCACATTTGTTATGAATTTGAAGTTTACAATTCAGCTAGAAAGACCACAGCTGCCACTTCCCTTTGGATGCATGAGGCGAAAATTGAATTGACAATGTTTTGCCAAGACACTGACAGCCATGAGATGTAATATTTGCCTAAATCGAATGAGGGTGACAGATGCATTTTGTTTTTGACAAAGAGACAATGAAGACAGGGACATGCACCAGACGTGACAGGTCTTTGCTTTTTCCCGCAGACACGTGTCTATGCTAAAGGCGGCCACTTACGTTCTCTTAATCGGTAAAATCTAGGTCATTCTGCGGTTGCTGTGCAAATGTCCTCGCATGTGACTAGGGAAAAACAATTAAAGACACGCTTTTATAGCTTTCTGTGTCAGTCACAACTATGATTTTATCTAGCACACTGATCTCACAATATTATCAGTCACCTTATATTAAAGGGATAAATCCAATCTAAATTCATCCTTAGGGGAAAGGGACAGATAAATTAAAATGTTAGTGATTTAGAGACAATTCCTTATCAAAACCCATTGGATTTTATAAAAGCCCTTATAGGATGTTTAATTTGATTCAACAGTGACTGCTCTCATTTTCTGTACATTCATCAGGTCATTTAAAATCATTTGAACTGTTTTAGTGCACTTTATGAGTGACCTCACATGAACTACAAAACTTAATTTGCAATTCAGCTCCTTGGATTTAAAAAATAATAATAATGTGCAAATCTACAAATCATCTAAAGGAAAAGGATTATTTGTAGCACCATACTAATACTGTGTTTGACCCCATTTAACTGCCTTAATTCTACGTGGCATTGATTCAACAAGGTGCTGAAAGCATTCTTTAGAAATGTTGGCCCATATTGATAGGATAGCATATTGCAGTTGATGGAGATTTGTGGGATGCACATCCAGGGCACGAAGCTCCCGTTCCACCACATCCCAAAGATGCTCTATTGGGTTGAGATCTGGTGACTGTGGGGGCCATTTTAGTACTGAGAACTCATTGTCATGTTCAAGAAACCAATTTGAAATGATTCGAGTTTTGTGACATGGTGCATTATCCTGCTGGAAATAGACATCAGAGGATGGGGACATGGTGGCTATTAAGGGATGGACATGGTCAGAAACAATGCTCAGGTGGGCTGTGGCATTTAAACGATGCCCAATTGGCACTAAGGGGCTTAAAGTGTGCCAAGAAAACATCCCCCACACCATTACACCACCACCACAAGCCTGCACAGTGGTAACAAGGCATGATGGATCCATGTTCTCATTCTGTTTACGCCAAATTCTGACTCTACCATCTGAAATCGAGACTCATCAGACCAGGCAACATTTTTCCAGTCTTCAACTGTCCAATTTTGGTGAGCTCTTGCAAATTGTCGCCTCTTTTTCCTATTTGTAGTGGAGATGAGTGGTACCCGGTGGGGTCTTCTGCTGTTGTAGCCCATCCGCCTCAAGGTTGTGTGTGTTGTGGCTTCACAAATGCTTTGCTGCATACCTCGGTTGTAACGAGTGGTTATTTCAGTCAAAGTTGCTCTTCTATCAGCTTGAATCAGTCGGCCCATTCTCTTCTGACCTCTAGCATCAACGAGGCTTTTTCGCCCACAGGACTGCCGCATACTGGATGTTTTTCCCTTTTCACACCATTCTTTGTAAACCCTAGAAATGGTTGTGCGTGAAAATCCCAGTAACTGAGCAGATTGTGAAATGTGGCAACCATGCCACGCTCAAAATTGCTTAAATCCCCTTTCTTTCCCATTCTGACATTCAGTTTGGAGTTCAGGAGATTGTCTTGACCAGGACCACACCCCTAAATGCATTAAAGCAAGTGCTAAGTGATTGGTTGATTAGAAAATTGCATTTTGGATGAATTGCATTGGATTTTTTTTCATTTTTCTGTTCTCACACACACACTCTCATGAAAGAGCAAGAAGCAAAGGTTTCACTTTGCACCAAAAGTATGTGTTTGGTTCAAACACTGACTTGTGTTGCACTTTCACATCAGTGCTGAGTAAATCCTTCTTAGCTGTTTGGCTTGTACGACTGTACAAAGCTTGCCATATGAGGCACTTTCAATATCTGAGAAAATGTCTGTTGCTAGACATCTAGCCAAAACATTTTAAAACTACACCGTATCACTGCTAAACTCTGGAGCAGGGTTTTATAACCGCAGATAAAAAACAGTGCTAACCTCCCTTCTAAATTGCAAGTGTGAAATGTTCCACTACCCAGTCTTGATAAACCAAAGTCAAAGTTAAGTGTAGAGTGAAATGCCTGTATGTGCATCTTATCTTCCTCTTTTTTTCTCTCTCTTTCTCTCTTCCCTTCTGTGGTCCATCAATAATACACGACTAGAGCAGCTTTTAGATGGTCGCTTCTTTTAATTCGCCAGTTGCTGGGGAGAACTGTCACAATATGTTGAGTCAGTGTTTGCATAGCCAACTCAACGGAAACGTGTGTACACGAGCGGCAGACACCTCGGATGGGTTGAGTCATCCAACTGAGTTTATATAATACCTGGATGCTATCCCTTAGCATTCTCATGAACTCAATAGCACTTCTTCAGTGGGTGCAGAACGCCCTGAAAGTATTAGATTTCTGCCATATTTGCTCATGGGTGCTCATTAATTTTGGGCCCATTACCCGAGCTGTAAATACTACCACATATAACATAAGAACAGCACTGATTGATTGGCTTATGGCAGCACAAGTTTCAATCTCTTCAAATGGAGTCGGAAATGTTGTAATTGGGTGTTACAAGCACATTACAAGCAACATCAACATCGATTGGCAACAGTGCTCAAAAAGTTGCCCTGTGTATCATCACCTTTAATGCGTAGAACATTTTAGTAATCTGAAAAAAAAAAAACGTTATTAATGGACGTTAAAGAATAAGAAACCTTTTATTTTTAAGAGTGTAGAAATTAGGCTCACACTGCATGTTAGGTGGCCTTAACTACTATGGACTCACATGTTGTTTTGGATAATTTCTACATTTCTGCTAAGGTTTTGGGGTAATGGTTGGGTTACAATTAGGGTTAAAGTTACCAGTGTACAGTCTATAAATGTTAATTTAATGCGCATACTTTAAATCGTAATTACAATGCACCAACATGTATGTACATAATAGTAAATGCCACATAATATAATGTGTAAAAGCAATGTGTTTGAAATGATTTGAGCTTTGTGACATGGTGTATTATCCTGCTGGAAGTACATGGTGGCCATAAAGGGATGGACAATGCTCAGGTAAGCCGTGGCATTTAAACGATGCCCAATTGGCACTAAGGGGCCTAAATTGTGCCAAGAAAACATCCCCCACACCATTACACCACCACCACCAGCCTGCACAGTGGTAACAAGGCATGATGGATCATGTTCTCATTCTGTTTACCAAATTCTGACTCTACCATCTGAATGTCTCAACAGAAATCGAGACTCATCAGACCAGACAACATTTTCCAGTCTTCAACTGTCCAATTTTGGGGAGCTCTTGCAAATTGTAGCCTCTTTTTCCTATTTGTAGTGGAGATGAGTGGTACCCGGTGGGGTCTTCTGCTGTTGTGGCCCATCCGCCTCAAGGTTGTGCGTGTTGTGGCTTCACAAATGCTTTGCTGAATACCTCGGTTGTAACGAGTGGTTATTTCAGTCAAAGTTGCTCTTCTATCAGCTTGAATCAGTCGGCCCATTCTCCTCTGACCTCTAGCATCAACGAGGCATTTTCGCCCACAGGACTGCCGCATACTGGATGTATTTCCCTTTTCACACCATTCTTTGTAAACCCTAGAAATGGTTGTGTGTGAAAATCCCAGTAAATGAGCAGATTGTGAAATACTCAGACCGGTATGCCACGCTCGAAATTGCTTAAATCACTTTTCTTTCCCATTCTGACATTCAGTTTGGAGTTCAGGAGATTGTCTTGACCAGGACCACACCCCTAAATGCATTGAAGCAACTGCCATGTGATTGGTTGATTAGATAATTGCATTAATGAGAAACTGAACAGGTGTTCCTAAGAATCCTTTAGGTGAGTGTATGAGTGAATAACTCTTCTATAGTTTTCTCAGGTTTGCTTTATGCATTTGAAAGCAGCATACGTCTATCCAGTGCTGTGACGTCAATAACGGCTTATATGGAAAGATTGTTTAAAGCTGTTGAAAGCCCTTCAAAATGGGCACTGCTAAAACAGCTATGAGAACATAATAAAATATTGACATGCTTTTCAATGGCCACCAATGGAGAAAGATGCTTTTTGCTACCATAATATTGTGGTCTGTGAGCTTCTGGCTCGACCGAAATCTATTTGAAAACTATCTTTATTGTTGCAATTCATTTTGGTGCCACTATGGTGTAGAAATCACACATCGCAACTTTGAATGTGAATATGTTGTATGTTAATGTATGTTTATTCCCCAACAATAGTGATAATAATGCCATCAATTTATTTTTGATACAACTTTCCACATTCGCTGACCCACAGTTTTCCCCATTGCCCCATCATCTCTAAACCCTGCTCTCAGCCTTAACGCTGATCACAGAACATTACCATAAAATCCTCGCAAGCAGTATTTCATGGACAAAAGCCCACTAGGACATCTCTGCAGGGTCTTTAAACAAATTCACTTGTAGTTTCTGGGAGCGGTGATCTAAATCTGAAGACAGCCTCATACAGATACTTTCATATCCTTTTACTTTGCAGTAAAAGTGCAGCACAAAAATATCCTTTTTCTTTGCCAAAGCTCTTGGCTAATAATCTAATTTGCATCCAAGAACAAAAATGGTACTCGCTAGGTAAAACTTTACCTTTAATGCCGTTAAAGATTCTTTAAAATTCTCATGTGTTCCAAAAAAAAAAGTTGTTTTTTAGTAGGGCTGTGCAAAAATTAATTGCGATTAATCGCATCCAAAATAAAAGTCTGTGTTTACATAATATATTTGTGTGTGCTGTATATAATTATTTTGTATATATAAATACACACACAGGCATGTATACATTTAAGAAAATGTGTTATTCATATATAAAATATTTATATAATATAGATTATGTATTTATAAATATATACGGAATTTAAGCGCAAATAATTCTTAAATATGTACATGCATGCATAGGTATTTATATATACAAAATAATTATATACAGCACACACAAATATATTATGTAAACACAGACTTTTATTTTGGATGCGATTAATCGCAATTAACTTTTGCACAGCCCTATTTTTTAGTGTACTGTTCCATTCACTCTTGATCTTGTATGTTAGTGGTCCTCTGTGTACTTTTCTGGGTTAGAAACTGTTGAAGGCCTAATGGCAGGGTTGCCAACTTTGGGACTTTGGCTGGAGTGAGATTGTAAAATTTCAGTGCGCTACTTTTTGGTAAAAAATTTTTGATGGTTTAACTTAAAAAAGTAAGTAACCTGGTTGCCTTAAAATTTTAAGTTCATTGAACTGGAAAAAGTGAGTTAATACAATGAAGGAGAATGATTTAATCATCAGAAACTCAAAATTACATGTTATCTGAACTAAATAAATTATTTAAGTTGATTTGACAAAAGAAAAAATGTTGTGATTACTACACTGTAAAAACATTTTGTTGGTTTAACTTAAAAAAGTTAGTAACCTGGGTTGCCTTAAAATTTTAAGTTGATTGAACTGGAAAAAGTGAGTTAATACAATGAAGGAGATTAATTTAATCATCAGAAACTCAAAATAATAAGTTATGTCAACTAAATAAATTATTATAAAGTTGATTTGACAAAAGAAAATATGTTGTGATAAAAAATCTTGAAAATATATTTTTTACAGTGTAATGATAATTTAAAAAATGTCAGTCTTTGTTTACTTAGTATAAACCCTGATTTATGCAACAAACAACAATCAAAATAGAATAGAAACATTTTTTTTTTCAAAATGTACAATTAATTTAATGATTGCACTATAAAAAAATAAAGATAGAGGTTATTAAATAACACATTGTAACGATGAGGAGGCAAGGAGGAATCCAAATGCAAGCACAATGGTTTAATACAGATAATAGACAAACAAAAGGGAAATCCACGGAAACCAAAGAAACTTAGAAACAGTCAGGGACGTGCACAGGGGGGTTGCTCAGGTTGCCCGGGCAACTGCCCATATGCCCTTCTCGACTCAGGTTGCCCTTCCGAGGAAAAAAAAAATCGTACAATGGATGTAGAATTTCACGTAGGCCTAGACAAAAAAATAATATAAAAATCGCAAAGCCTCATTCACTTCCATTCGGGCACTGAAAGGGAAAGTCAAACTGTTTACGTGGCTGCAGTGCCGCACGCGACCATAGACTGCATGGCACCGCAAATTACTCAGGCCGCGCCTCCATCTCGTGTCGCGCGCTAATTAATGTGTACGAAGTCCATGACAAAATGAAGCGAAACTATCCTTCTCGTCACGAAAAGAGGAAGGAGAAAAACATGAGAGTGAATTGCGGGAACAGCAGTCAGGTAAACTTGTGTTCTCTCCTCTCTAGTTTGATGTCAGCAAAGTTTGATGGTTTTTGGTCTTGCTAACCTATCTGGGCAGGCAGTGCATGCATCACTTTTTGCCTGACAAAGGTGAGAGTAAAATACCATTATTTATTACGTTTTGCTTTTTATAAACGACAAAGTGCAACAACAGTGTTTGTTTACTACAGCTCGGAAAACATAACCGCGTCGCGTGTGTTGCGTTCATATGCGCGTGCACGAAATGAAACTCGCATTTTTCAAGCAGAAATGTGGAGACCAGAAATGCTGTACAATACGTGAATGATGGCACTCCCAATCAAAGTACACATTATAAAGACACTGATTATCTAGTCTCAGTGTAGTTAAAAACTCTAAACAACTGCACTAATTATGCAAGAAACCAATGTATTGGCAATTTGACATTGATTGACTATTGATTTATAGGCTATATTGAATTTAAAATGATGATTAGCTGGACATTCTGGTCAATATGAATGCAAATCCCTCAGTAAATAACAATAAATCAAGATTTGCTTCAACATGCATAAAAAAAAAAAAATAAAAAAAAATCATAGGCTGCTGATTCCGAAAATACCCAGGCTGTAGAGTGAATCAAAATTAATCCCAAAAGCCAAAGTTCAGGGTTGTACTTTATTATTTTCTTCTTATTTATGTTTACGTTAATATTCACTTGTTATCTTAACATTCTATAAAAATGCTTTATTCAGTAAATATTGTTTGTTTGAACCTCATTCTGTTCTATATTGTTGTACTTGTTCTTTGACTGTTTTGTTTAAAGGAGGGAGGATTGTATTGGGCGGTATTGAGTGGCAATGGCAAATGGTTTACATGGCTCACGGCATCACAGATCAGGTAGAGGGCCCCATAGCAGAATTTTGCTTAGGGCCCCAGGGGGAAGTCAGGATTGGCAAAAAAGGATTGTATTTTTTCCTGAAATCTAAGCGTTTTTTTTATTTTTTCGAGTTTTTCCCATTCAATCCAGATTATTTCTTTTCAAATAAATAAATAAAAATAATTAAAAAAAAGAATAAACAACAATATGAGGAACTCTTTTGCTTATTTGTCTCATCTCTGACATTTTGCAATCTTTATAAATAATGATAAGACCATAAGATGAGGCATTGTGTTTGGACATAAACACGGCCAGATAAGGCAATTTGGAAGGTGACAAATTCAACTGAATATATTCCTTCATATAGCCCGTGAGGGGGGAGGAGGAGGGGGGGTGCCCTTTTTTCAGGTCAGAGCAACTGCCCCTCAAAATTCCTGTGCACGTCCCTGGAAACAGTAACTCAGAACAAAACTACAAACAAAACCTGGCACAGAACAGAAAATAACTAAAGTCCACACAATACAAGGAAAACACAAGACAGGAATCGTGACAACAAATAACACACTCAAAACAAAAAAAAAATCTCAAAACAAAAGGGACACATATTAGGTACTCCATCTCCTCACAAAACTACAACACACAAGTTTCACAAATTATGCCTATTATATACGCCACAGTGGAAGTTTGGCCTGCTTCACTGCCTCTGCAAGAGGTTTGTATCTGAAGGTTTTAATCCATTCTCGTTCATTGCGTCTGTCACTTGACAAATGAAAGAAAGACTCGGAAGATAAAGTAATTATTTATGTTTCCTGTAAATTATTATGATTTCTTAATTCAGAATATGGTAAAGACTGCGTAGGTAGATGTGTTTGGGGAATTTGGCAGTTAAAAGTATAATATTTACAGCCCTTTAAATTAACAAAATAACTCGAATAAAGATTTGTTAATTTTAATGAACGAGATCAAACAAGCGAGTCAGTAAAATGATCCGAACTTCCCATCACAGGGTGCCATATGCCTGCCTGTTAGGTCAGTCTTGTTTAGGCCAATAACTGAAGAGGTTCGCTCAGAATCTGCTCAGAATCAAATGGTTGGAGAGCTATCTAGGAGACAGATTGTTGAGATTGATCAATATAAATCAGGGTTTCTGGATATAATGTGTGGAGTACCACAGGGGTCGATATTGGGACCTATATGTATATTAATGAGTTATGTAAAATAACAACGAAAATGAAATTCATCCTTTTTGCTGATGACACCAATATTATTTGTGCCGATGACAATCTGGAGCAACTTTTGCCCTCGGTAACTGTGGAATTGATAAAGTTAAAAACCAATTTGAGTGTGGCAGGCTCAACACAATCTGTACAACCTTTGATAATTTGGGGAATTTTAAAATGCCACTCGCCCGATTTGCCAAAACGTAATTTGTACCATAGCCTATTTTTATTATAAGCAATTAGCAAGCCCACATAATGCACGTCAGACAACGTTTGCACCTAGTTGAAGTCTGTACTCTAGGCAAACAGACTGATAAGGCAAAGCTACGACACTAGTGACAGACGGGCACACCATTTTATTATCGGCATACCTTGATTGTCATCCAAACTTTCAAACGTGCATCAGTGGGCTCCGTTTTCAAACCTATGCTCTGAACTCTCTCTGAACTTGTCACACCAACTGACGTTTTCAGCGTTTTTCAAGGTTTTCAGCGAATCAGAGAATACTGCCGTGAGAACGTTGTAGGCAGATGTTGCAGCTGTGGGCCTTAAACTCCTCTCCTGTCATTAATACACTGTGGTCTAGTGATCAACAGAAAATGAACAGACTGAGAGAGGAGAAAAATGGATTTTGGCGTGACATTTCTTGCGTGTGCATGAGATTGATGCTGAAAGCTTGAGTGTCACACCAGATGTGTGAGAGTTGGCAACCCTGCTAATGGTGGGGCTTTCCAACATTTGGCAGTCAAACTCCTATGGGTGAAGCCACAGCACAGATGCAATATAAAAACCCTCTAGAATTGCGTTTTCTGTTGCCATCCATTCTGCTGCTATTTCAAAGACAGAAATCCTTACCAAAAGTTACAAGATGTCATCTCTTAGCCCGCTGTCAATATCAGAGTGATGTAAAACTTTACAGCCAGAAGCTTTAAAAGTGCACTGAATTGCAAATGTTCTTTATCTGCCACAAAAAAAGTTTTCTTTTATGCAACACTATATTTTGTGGTTTCTTTGAAATATCATTCAACTGAAATGAACTGAATACTACTGTGAATCTCTTTCTCAGGCAAAGACAATGGATGTAATGTTGTAACATGATTGCATCAACCCAATGATCCAATGAACTGAGAACGGTGTCTTACTCTAAACTGAATCTTTTATTTATCTGTTCTGAAACTATATTATATTGCATAATTTAAAATTGTTTCTCTTATATTATTGTCATATTTCATTTCTAGTGTGTAATTCCAATGTATGTCCAATTCATGTCTCTTGACTGTGTTTCCTGCAATTTCTTGTTCAATCACTTCATTCCCTCTAAATCTTATTAGTAGTTTTGATACGCGTCAAGTCGTGCTCATCATCCTAGGGTGGATCTGAAGGTCGATTGAGTAAGTAGTCTGAAAAGAGGCCAGGGACCCCAGAATTCCCCCCAGTAATCACCCAGGTCTCAATAATTCTATCTCGTCTTTCCACTCCTTCATTAAAATGAGCTCCCTCCACCACTGAGTCAAGGAAAGTCGGGGATGCCCACTCACAAATCAATAGTGACATCAGCGAGAGAGGAGCAATGGCGCCCATCAGCTGTCTCTGCACGACTGCGAAACAGGCCACTCCGTCTGAGACGCGTAAGGGGGGGAACTCTTTCTGCATTATACAGAATAAATCCCTGTAGCCGCGTTTCACTGGCTTACTGGATGAATGTCAGGAATGCTCTGATTAGTTTTGACATCCATGCGATTTCCAAACCACTTGTCCTATGTAGGAATGCAGGAGCATATATCAGCATCTTTGGGCCATAGGCCGGAAAACACCCTGGAGGCCAGTCAATAGGCGAATTATGTGCCAAAATTAAATAAACAAATTCAGCATTTTGCTAACAAACTCGATCTGCTTTGCAAAGGAAAACTTTGCAAAAACAAAGGTCAGTTTGAGTGAAAATGCAGTGGAGTAACCAATAATGTGGTTTTCTTTTTTCAAAATGTTTATTACATTTAACTTGGCAAACGTTCATGGCATTATATGTGTGCCTCAATCCTGAGCGAGTAATTGTAGGTTTTAAAAGGACAGAACTATATGCACAGTGCATTATATTTTGAACAGAAATGAACAACAGAGGCAGCCTCCCCACAGGCCTTGTGAGCCTTGCCAGTTAAGTCCAACGAGTACTAACAGGCCCGGGAAGGGACACCCGGTTCTCCACGCCAAGTGGAGTTAGGGCACAGCTGCATAGCAATGGCCCGTTCCACTGGCGGGATATGTGCGTTTCCCTTAGCTGCCCAGCAATCAAGGATGGTGAGGGAGGAGGAACCACCGGAATGGTTTCTGGCAGGAAAAGGTGCCGTCCACATCCCTGTGAGTTCCTCATGCACTTCCGGGAAGAAGGGCACTGGGATGGGTTGCTGAGCATGCGCCACCCAGAGATACCAATCATCCAACCTCGAGGGTTCGGGACATGGGGGAGGGTTCCACATGAGCCCGACCCTGTTGGCGGCCCGGGAAAGCATGGCCATCATCTCCGGGTCTGTCTCGGGCACCGCTGGCACACCCGAAGGAGGCACCCGCAGAGATGTCTGACCCACCCTCCGATGCAGCGATCGACATCTGATCTTCGCGGGGAGCACCAAACGAAACTACTGGTGCACATCTCAAGGATGGTCCAGCACACTCCATTGGTTGCAGAGCATAAGAAGGATGAGGGTTCCTAGGGGGTTGGTTCCCGAAGGAAGCGCACTCACAGTAATCCTAAGGTCACCCGTGTCAGCACCCGAAGCAACCCGGGGTTGGAAGGAGGCGCCGGCACGGGGACTCCGCCCCTTTGCAGGAACGAGAGTCTCGACCGCAGTTCCGAGGTCATGGGTACATGACTCATCCACGAATGCTGATTGTGCGTGTTCGAGGCCCAGACACACGAGGCAGCGATCGTGACCATCCCGCGATCCCAGGTAACGACCGCATCCAGAAACACACAGATAGAACGTCATTTTGAAAAAGACGCAAACTAAAATTGTAAATTGGCCTTTCTAGCGAGATTCCTATTGGTCAGTCATGACCTACGTTGTAGAAACTATATGGTGGAATAGTCCCACCTTCTAAGTAAAAGAGCCTATCACTGATTGGAAAAGTCATTATGTCACTGCAGCTGCTGTTAGAAGCTCCGGATCCCATATAAATGTGAGGCCCCGTCCACACTGCGTTTTCGTTTAAAAACGGAGAATTAAAACGAATACGATCTCCGTCCACACCAGCGTTTTATCTGCGTATTAGAAATGATCTCCGTCCACATTAAAACGACTGAAAACGCGGATCACGTGACCATTCACCAACACTGGGCATGCGTGTGCCGGTGTAAACAGTGAATGACGAATCAGGGAAGGACACGTCATGACTGATAACACCCAATCATAGAGCCAAGAGTCAGCCTCTGCGTCAGCGTTTCTGAAGTCCTCCGTTTTGTCTCGTCCACACTAAAACGCCCTCCGGAGATTCAAAACGCAAAACGCAGCTGCAGCGTTTCTAAACTTCTCCGTTTTAGGTCTTCGTTTTTCCCGTTTTAGTCTGGACGGGAGGTGCAAACGTAGCAAAAGGTCTCCGTTTTTAAACGAAAACGCAGTAGTGTGAACGGGGCCTGAGACTCGCGCTTAAGACCTCACATGCACACTGTCTAGCTTGAAAAATACGCTTTTTTAACGCTATTTGAGCCTATGAATCAACATTTATGGGAAAGTTCATGTTAGATTTTGCATGGCAGTTTTTGAGATTTCAGGATTCCCCCATTTAAAACGATAGGATTTGGTCTTGTATGTTCGAAATAGCTCCCCGGAGGCGTTGCAAATACAATATGCCCACAGAGTGAACAGACTTTCCTTGAAAGGGACTTTGGTGAAACATCACATCATCACTGTGTATCAGACATTGCCACCTTGAGGAATAAAGTGGAATTGGAATTATTAAGTCATCAGAGATTCCATCGTTTGTTGCGCAGAAAAAAATATAATTACACTATTACATAAGTTGGGTCAAAAGCGACCCTATATATATATATATATATATTAACAAAAAAATAATTAGAAGACATTCTTTTATATTGTTTTATTATTATATTGCTTATAATGAATATATTGAGGAATGCTAATTAAACTAATTAACTAATAAAACTCAAACTTTAATAAATTAATATATAAAACTATATAAAAAATATGATTAATTAAAATGCAAATATATTTACATTAAATGAAACATTATTATTTTATTTGTGCAACTAAAATGGTGCCTTTTGGTGCCCTACGCAAACAGTTTGTAGGAAACTTTAGTCCTGACCAGGATGGACAGGTTTTAATGTCAGAATTGCTGCTTTTGACAATGTCTAAATACTGTATAACTCTAACACTCAACTCTAACATCTGCACCAAAAACTTGCAAAAGCCTGCGAGCACCCTAAGAACTTTATTGCCAATAAGTCTGACTGCACAAGACAAACCCCCTCATAAAGCTGGCTTACACAATCCCCCTGCTAAATATTCAACATTCATAAAGTATTGGATTCAAATTCTGCTAAAAACTTTTAGACTAATAATTTTAGGGGTTTAGGGAACTCTAGTTTGAAAAACACTCCCTCTCATTTTTGTCTAAATCCTTTAGCTGCTCAAACCTCCAAGGGGCTTCAAAAGAGAGAAAAATGTAAAAATGTTATCAGCCAGTTATATTACCATTTCTTCATTTGGCACATGTGATTTCATCACAATCTCAAATTGCATTTGCAGGAAAAAACACTTAGACTTTTGAGAAACTGTCATTGGGTTGACGCAGAGAATGAAAAATAAAGAATCTAATTGCATCAGTAGGTGTTTAATGAAAAAAAAAATACAAAAAGTAAGAAAATACTTTAAACACAAATAGAACAACCTCTATATAATGACAAGAACGGACGGATAACCAATGATACAAACAGAGGACTATACAGTATTTACACTGGAGAACAAAAGAAGATAATGAACAAGATAATGAACAACTCAACTACAAAACAGGTGTGTAAATCAAATCAGTAACCAAGTCAACTAACAAGGAAATCAAACAGGCCGGTCGAGCAAAAACCAAAACATGACATGACTTTACATGACAATGGTGTTTTTGAGGCCTGAAAACACAAACCTTTGAAAACGGTTTTCAAAGTGCAGGTTTTTGAAAATGTTACTGTGTTGAAAATGTTACTTTTAAAATGTGACTAATTGTCTCTTTTTAAAGTAAAAAAAATGAAATGTGAATTAGTGAAAACGGTGACATCATCCCAGACAGCAAACTGACATTGAATCAACGTGGAAACGACGTCTCTCATGACATTGAAACAACGTTGATTTTGCTCATCGAATTAACATTGAACCAACGTCAGACGCGGCATTCTTCAAAGCTAAATGAAATCGAAAATTGGTTTGCTTTCATAACGTTGAAACAACGCGTTGATTTCAAGTTGATTTTCCGTTAGTTTTGAAAGAATGACGCGTCTGACGTTGGTTCAACGTTAATTCGATGAGCAAAACAATGTCAGATCAACGTTGTTTCGATGTCATATTTCCACGTTATTTCAGTGTCAGTTTGCTATCTGGGATGCTCTGTCTTAAGTACACCGTTGTCGTGAAAATGTACCCTAAAAATCAGACACACCAACGATAACCCTAATAGACATGTCTATGTGCACTTCAACAACTTGTGCATGTGAAAATGTTCACGTTCACACAGTATTACCATTTCGGGTTTATGTAAATCTCGTAGAAGTGTTTTATTCTCTTATAGAATGTTCTTGTGCTCTAGTTAACCTGCGGAAAAATAAAATAAATAACATTAGAAAAAAAATATATTTACCAGCCTGTCAGTCATACAGTAAGGCTGTATCATGCGATGGAAAAAGCATGTCGTTTCAGGCTTATGTTAACAAATATCAGGACTCTGGGAGAGTGCGGGTAAAGGACGTGAGGGGGAAGAGAAGAGCTTCTGTTCTTTCATGCATGCCTTTGTTAGATCTGTTCAATCGCAGATGTGTTTGGGTGTCAAGTGCTTATGAATGGCATTATCTGATGGGCTGAGAAAGAGATAGAATGGTGCTATAGAATTTGAAAAATATCACAAACTTGGTCTCGGCTGTCACCATGACAACCAGAGCTGCGCACTTTCAGAGGTAAATTGAGAATGCTTCTAAAATTCTAATTTAACTTCAGTTGTTGAGTTTGACATATCTGACTTTGTTTTTTGAATTTCAGAAAGTACAACTTAAATGAAATGACATTCATACAAATGCTGAGAACAATATGGATTATACATAATTCGCTCTGAAACAGTGGTCCTACTGTATGCTGTACAGTGAGAGAGGTTCAAAGACGTCCGCTGTCACGGTCTTGCAACCAAAGATAGCCCGCAATAATTTTGTGTAGTGTTGTTATGCCAATCAAAACTCATTCATGGCTCCCATCATTCATTGCAGTATGAATAAATCATGATCTGAAATGTCTTAGTAATTTCATTTTCCTAATTGATTATTCTATCTGTCACCATTGTTGAGATTCATACACTGATTCTTGATGTCTGTAAATGCCTACATTTCTTTTCTCTAAAATAGCTCAGTGATTCAGGTCAACTCATGTTTTTGTTAAAACATAACCAACACAATCAGATCATCTCTTCTCTTTGTTCATCTGGCAGTTATAACGCTGTTACAACAGCTGAACAAAATCTACAGTAAAAAACGTAAGGGTTAACTGCCCAACTGAATCAAATACTGATCTCCATAATGGTGACTAAAAATTTAGATTTTTCGATGTGTAAACCCAGGAATGGTTTACTAATAGTAGTCATTGTGCTACTATTAAACTGGGTTAAGAGAATGTTTTGGTTTGCGATTTCACTGGAGCAGAAAGTTTCAGATAATAGGATTGTGGCTTTCAACCACGCAGTGGCATTTTCTTAACTACTGCATTCTGAATATGACCAAGGTCTTGTGACTCATTGCTTTAATCGCTGATGTGTTTAAAAAATGATAATGTCAAGGTTGTCTCCAGCCTCCTCTCAATATGTCCTTAACAAATTTCAAACCTAACCTACGCCTTTACTCTCTTGCGTTAATTGCTTTTTGTCTCTCTATATACTCTTATGTTTGCCTTTAATTGTCAGATCTTATCTTTTGTGGGCTGTTGTGTTGACTAACAAACTGAAACACATTTTAACTGTAGTGTGTTATTCAATATCTTAAATGTACTAATGTAGCAACTTCGCCATTAAAAATGTGTAATTACAAACACACATTTTCTTCTAAAATGACAATTTTTATCAAGCCTGTATATTTAAGTTCAGTAATTTCACTTCAATGACAATTAATAGGTAATCTTCATTGCCATTTCAGTGAAATTACTGGACTTAAATATACAAGCTTGCTAAAATGATAATTTTAGAAGAAAATTTTAAATGGCACTTAGAGGCTTTTGCATCTGAACTCTTCATATATATATATATATATATATATATATATATATATATATACAAAGTCCTGAGTTCCTAAGAATTTAATAAACCGTGAGAACATATGGCAATCAGATCAGTATATGGAAGGTTAATTTCATCAGCCAGAAATATTTATTCTCTAGCTGTCCATATTTATACTGTACATATTAATATTTGTACACTGTGTCCAAGTCGTTGGTCTTGTTTGCAGTTACACTAGAGACTGAACAAAGACAAAATGGCACCCACTGTGAAATTTTTGGTAAATGTTGCATAATGCTGCTGAAACTTTAAACGAAATATCTCAGAGCTGTCTGAACACCATTCATTCATTCTTCTGTCTGATCAGAACAGTAGAGTAGCCTTGGATGGCTGCGCTACAATAAAATCTCTGAAAATGCCTGCGTTTGTGCTCGTAGCGCCCGCTACTCCGCTGAATTTATTACATATTACGGAAATTTAATCAGAAGATAACAAGGTATGTTGTCATGGCAACCTTTCCGATCAGGGCCAGCCTCATCGCAGTCACTGCACTGGAGACGGTAAAACTATTAATTGGAAAAGACTCAATTGACAGGGAATGTGGATAACTGCCTGTAGGGAACAGGTAAGGAAGGGGTTCACATGCATGAAATATACAAAGAAGAGCTGGAGAGAAGCTGCAGTTGAGACAAATCATGGAGAATCTCATTTCTTCTTTAGCTGCTTCTTCCAGACAGTAATGCGAGGAAATTGAGACTCTCCTGCTTTTCCAGTCCTCCCAAAAGTCCCGCTGCTGTCAAAAAAATATCTTCATGTCTTAAAATAGCTTGAATGTATCTCAGTGCCCCCTTGCTTCATTTAATATATGTGGGAGCATCAATATGCAAATTAGCCCCGCCTCCACTCACTCACACCAGCTCAGAATACCTGATACATTAGCTCAACATTACTGTGGTAAACGCTACACGATGGCAAGTGGAAATACTGGTTTAATTTAGCTTTGTATGTTTGAACCAGAGACTATGGAAGTTTGTTTCTGACATAAAAATAATAAAAAAGATAAATAAAAATTGCACAATTTCGACTTTTTAAATTTTTTTTTTTTGCAATTCTGCCGTTTTCTTTTTAAGCTTTTTTTTTCACAATTCTTACATTTTTAATACAATAGCGATTTTTATCCTGCAATGTAATTGTATGTTTACATCTTGCAATTTTTACTTTTTTTTCTCGCAATTCTTTTTTCTGACAACAGCAAGTTTTTATCTCACCATCCTGACTCCTCTCTGTGCGATTGCAAGTTTATTTTTTTCTTGCAATTTTGATATTTTCTTGAAAATGAAAGTTTAAATCTTGCAATTCTGACTTTTTTTGCATTTCCTCCTTTTTTTTCTCGCAATTTTTTTTTTTTTTTTTTGCAATTTACTTTAAATCTTACAATACGGACAATTCGGTGCAATTGTGAGTTTACGTCTCGATATTTTGATTTTTTTTCTCTTTTGAGATTTTTCTTGCAATCTTGCAATTCTGACTTGTTCTGTGGTGGAAACAAGCTTTTATAAGAAACTGATTCAGAAGAAGAAGAGGAGGAAGAGCAAATTATACAGGGTTGTCGATGTATCAGAATGTTAAAATGTTTTATGTATCACTCTCTAGCGTCAGATACATAATGATTATTGATATGATTAGCCTTTTGACTGCATTATCAAACAGCTTATAATGTGTTGCTAATGTTACACAAACCATGTTCCCGTTCATTGAAAAACGTAAAACCTCAGTGGAGAAAAGCATATAGATTATCATAACATTGTAATATATATCTTATACATCATCCTCTATATCGCTATATGTACCCGATTATCCTGTCCCATCTTAAAGGGTTAGTTCACCCAAAAATGAAAATTCTGTCAGTATTTACTCACCCTCATGTTGTTCCAACCCCGTAAGACCTTCGTTCATCTTCGGAACACAAATTAAGATATTTAAGATATTAAGATCGCTCCTGCATACAGTCCATAGGCTTCTTGAGGGACTGGCTCTTGTTGTCCCCGAAAAGTCATTAAAGACATCGTTAAAATAGTCCAAGTGACTACAGGGGCTCAATCTTAAGTTTATCAAACGACGAGAACACTTTTGTGCGCAAAAAAACAACAAAAATAACGACTTTAATCTGATACTGTGGGCGATATTTTCAGCGCCCCCAAACCATAAAATTTGACGACGCTGATTGGCGAAATATAAACTTTTTTGCATAGCAACCGGGGAACCATTGGCTTAAATTCCAGCACTGTGGGGCTGAGCGAACTGGCGCCCTGAGAAGACAGCCTATTGGCTATACTACTTCACCAACATGATAAAAGTAACGAAAGTGAATGCAAATATCATTCTGGTGAGTTCAAAACACTTTTCAAAGTTAAACCATTAATAGCATAATTAACACAGATTATTTTTCAAAATGATAAATTATAATATATATTAAAAAAACAGACAGACAGGTCGGAGGGAGGGCGGCGCCCCGGCGCCCTCTATGGGCGAGCCGCCCCTGCATCTTGGGCAGACTTCAGTGTTGCGTGTGAAATGTCTTCATCCCAGGTACACTGGCATATATTTCAGCATATCTTCTGAATATAGTGTCATGGGCTTTATTTTTTTCAAACGCCAAAAGATTGCGAGGCTCACGTTTACAAGCCAGCGTCTTTATAGTAACGTTAACCTATTGGCTACTGTTTTACATAATGGATATACTAATTCAATGTTTGTGTGGTAGATAATATCCATATCATCAATATTATAATATCAAGCTGCACTGAATCTGCAAATTTAAAAAATCGATTTGCATTATAGCCTGAGGCAAGACACTTTCAACAGAAAACAAACATGACTATCAGCCTGCAGACATAGGATAGTTATCCTGACCGATTATTTTGTTCGTCTAATCATTATTTATTATTTACTTGCAAGAGTCATGTGTCTTAAGCACCCTCAAAAGAAAGCAATGCAGTCTACATTGGATGCAGCGAGGGGCAAAGCTACACAACACATTACCAACAATAAACTGATCGCCTGTGCGCTCTGTTTCTGACGCACTTCACGTTTGCTAGGCGGGGGAAGATTGATGCACCGGACTTAGTTACGTTTTTGTGGAGTAGTATTACAAATTAATGTTTTTAAAATAGTATTAGTGTAAACAAATCACTCTTTCGCTCATTTTGGCGTACCCCAACAATGTTATCTTTAGGAGCGAGGACCTCTTGGATCGGTCGGGCGCCCCTCCTCCTCCTTTGGCTCATGCCAGTGAGCTAAATCTCGACCAATATTGATCCTCGTCCAGCCTTTTATTTAGCCACTCTCTCTTTTTCTCTTTCTACTGTACTCCGACAAAATCTTTGGCTTCTTGGTTTTACTTGCTGCTTCAGCCACGACTACAAACAGAGGGCGGAAAAAAACGCTCGTTGGGGTCTCGAGGAAGTGGGGGAAGTGATGTATGCCGTAAAGCAGTCGAATTTTGTAGTTCTTTTTGTGCTCGGGTTCCTACCCGCTCCCCGAAGTTACAGAGTGCCAGCAAAAGTGATACAGACACCGTCAGGCTATGGCAGACCTGTCATTCAACCTATTGTAAGTCGATGTACCATCTCAAGGGTTTTAGAAAAATATTATAAAGGTTGAAAAAGTTACATAGTGCTGCTTTAAAGATGTTTTAATGCGCACTGTGGAAAAGCCCCACCCCACACATTGATGGGATTGGTTACATGTTTGTGATGGTAAGAATTAGGGATGGTTTCACAAAACGTGTTTTTGAGACTGTCTTTGGTTAACTGCGGTTTTAAAGAGAAATGGTTTACAAATGGTTTGTCTTAAAACATATTAAAAACACCACATAGACATAAAAACAATATGAAAAATTTGATTCCCACCACAGTGGCACTTTAAGAGATCACAGGTTTTCTGAAACAGCAATAAATAAATACTTACTTACTTACTACTTTATTGTCAGACGAGTCTGAAATTTTTCTTGCATAACAGTGTATATGTTTGCAACATCTAACATACATTCTACATCGACATACTCTTACACATCACATATTACAGTACAACATACATACAACGTATATACTGTACATACATTCTACATCAACATGCACTTACACATCACATATTATACCATCCAAACAGTACAACACTTATACTTCTAACACCTTCACACTTGATCTCTGATTGAATGTTTTGTTCAACGCTATGGTAGCCTGGTGCACAAAGGAGTGTTTCAGCCTCACTTTATTAAATCTGGGCACTCTATACCTCCTATTTGATGGTAAAAGTTCAAATTCTTTATGCAAAGGGTTAGATGTTATAGTACTAGCTAGCCTTAGCAAATTGTTACGATAGGCTGAGTCATAGAGTTTCTCAAGGGGCTGACCTATAATCTTTGAGCAAATTTTTAATTGATTATACAACTTTGTTTTCAGTATAACAGACAAGCTTTTATACCAAATCGAGTTGCAATATTGCAGTATACTCATTATCAAAGACTTATAGAACAACAGGAGAATCTGTTTACTTACTCCAAATGATCTAAGACGACGAAGAAAATAAATTCTCTGCTTTGTTTTTTTACACAGTGAGTCAATGTGTTCTTTCCATGACAGCATATCGTCAATAATCACTCCTAAATATTTATATGTCTTAACCGATCCAATTTCCTCCTTATTAATAAAAACAGGCATCATATCGGATACAGACCCAAATACGATCTCCTCAGTTTTACTGGTATTAATGACAAGGGCATTATTCTCACACCACTCATTCAATTTAGTCACACCTTGCTGATGAAACTCAGGACTGTTCAGATCATTTATCACAGATATTAAAACAGTGTCATCAGAATATTTCAAAATATACTGATTTGACACGTCAGTTCGACAGTCATCTGTATATAAGGTGAAAAGTATGGCAGAACTAACGCAACCTTGTGGGACTCCGACATTTGTAATGATTGCAGACGACACAGTTTTATTCACTTTGACTCTCTGAACTCTATCAGTGAGAAATGAGGTGTACCATTGGACCAGATAGGGATTAACGTTCAGCCGTACAAGTTGTGTCACCAGTCTGTCAACCTGTACTGTGTTGAATGCAGAAGAGAAATCTAAGAACAAAGCTCTAACAATAGTTTTAGGTTTATCTAGATGTTTAGAGATGATGTGTACTAAAGCAGCAACTGCGTCTTCAGTGCTACAGCCTTTCTTATAGGCAAACTGCCAAGGATCTAATTTGTCTTTGACTGTATGAACGAAATGCTGAAGTAACAGTCTCTCGAAACATTTCACAATCACGGAGGTGAGGGCTATTGGTCTAAAATCTTTATATTCTTTTGGACATGGCATTTTTAGTAATGGTTTAATGTATGCGGTCTTCCAAATCACAGGAACAGTGTGTGTGTCAATGGAAGCTTGAAATACTGGTTGCCACACCGGTGCTAATTCATGTGCAAAATTCTTTAGAAGACCTGCACTACATCCGTCAGGACCGACAGCCTTTTTTGTATCAATAGATTTGAACATTTTCCTAACATCCTCAACCTCAATAACAATTCTATCCATTAATGACGGAACTATATCTATTGTTTCTTTGATCTCATTGTGTTTGTTAATTTGTTCCTAATATCTTTCTCTTTAAATGCTACTTTCCTCACATTTATAATTTCCTTAATACCTTTGGTCACATATGGTTTATTGTTTGGATAAACTCTAATCTCTTTAGTAGGCATGTTCAGCTCCACACAGAAGTTAATATAGTCATTTAACACTGTAGTTCTTTCATCAAGTGAGCCTTCATCAAAAATTTCCCAATTTGTCCAGTAGACAACCAAAAGAACAAATTGTCTGCACACTTGAGTCCTTCAAGCCAAATTTAATGCCAAGCTTTCGGTGATACAACCATCCTCAGGGCATACACAAACAAAATGTTACCTTCCATTTGACTATGTTCAACTAGGACAATCAACAGTGATTACCCACACCTGCAGAGGCTAGGTAGGGACAGTTGTAGTCCACTGGTGGGAGTTGTAGTTTTTTAAGGTGATCAACCCTAACTTCACTTAAGTGAAGAAGTGAAAAATACAAGAAACAGACGTGAATATATACAAAAAGTATACACAAATATAGGTACATATACAAATGAAGAGCTCTTTTCCAAAAAGCGATAAACGCCATTTTAAAAAAAAAATGAGTTTGTCGTGTCATTCTGCTGTGGACAGAACGGTTCACTGCTCCATCAACGTTTCATGCCAAATCGCTATATTTCCTTGTTTAAAATGTACTGCAAGATACAGTTTCTTTCCAAGCCGCGATGAGCGCCAGCCCTGTTTTTAGCCTAAACGCGATAAATCCTCAAATTCAATGAGCGCTCTACACAATCCAGCACGGCGGCACTCTGAACAGAGGTTTATTATGTTCATTTATTCCTCAAAATGAGTCCTAGTTTTCTAGTCGACTAGTAGTAGATCGTTTAAGCCATTTGTATTATCAGTAATCACATATATTGATTTAATTAAATGGGAGAGAAACCATATGAGCGTTTTTAATTGCCTATTCCGCATCTCAACGTATGCATAAAGCTTGCCACAAAGAACCGGCAAAAGTAATGATTATGCATGAAACATTTGAATTGTTTATTAATAAACTAGTGTTTTCTGTCAGTGTCAGCAACAAAGATAAAGTTGATGATGCTTACTCGCCATCTTCGCAGTGAACGCGCATAGAGAAACGCATACTTCGAATTAGCCTACATACGCAGAGAGTTGCCAATTTATTTTAGTTTTTAATTGTTTTGTTTAAAAGTAGATATTTAAAGCTTTCTGTAGCTTAGTTCTCAGGCCTGTGTGAGGCAAGCATCGCGGTGTTTCGGTTCATATTATGAGACCTGCGCGCCTCTGTGTCCTGATTATATTGTCTGATATTTACTTCTAATGTATTAATCCAGTCAATTTGTCGATTAAACATTTATTAAAATGAAGATACAATTTATATGAAACGAAATTTACAAGCTTTCTACAAAACAAAACTTAATAAGTGGTCAAAATCATGTCTGACGCACTCCAAATATTTTCCGATATTGGGCAGCTTTTGAATTTTGATCCTATCTTACTCATCTCATGCGGTTCCCTTTTCATAGCCTACTCAACATAGATGAAATAATAAAAATAAGTAATGTAATATTATTAAAAACAAATGTGAAACGTATATTTTATGTTTATTTTGTTTTTTGTTTTTGTTAAAACTTGTCCACGACGCATGCGCGAGAATTGCGATCTGAAGTAGTGTAAGCTGGTGTGAGCAGATCGCAATTCTCGCGCATGCGTCGTGGAAATCTAAGGAAGTCTCGTTCTGGCCTACAAGGAAGAAAAGAAATAGTCGAATAAACTCGTTATTTTTGTTTGTTTTTTCGCACAAAAAGTAGTCTCGTCGCTTGATAAACATATAGTTGAGCCACGGTAGTCACTTGGGATATTTAAACATTTTCTTCATTGACTTTCTGGGCCGTCAAGAGGCAGTCCTTTAGGAGCCAATGTGGTAGTTATACAGCTCTCAAATTTAATCAAAAATATCTTCATTTGTGTTCCGAAGACGAACGAAGGTCTTACGGGGTTGGTACAGCATGGGGGTGAGTAATTAATGACTTAATTTTCATTTTTGGGTGAACTAACCCTTTAAATTTATCCTGAAGAGAAGAATCATCAGATATAAGGTGCCAATATTTCATAATTGTGTTTTTAATAATAAAAGATCTTGGAGTAAAAGAAGTTATGCAGGACACCGAAAACTTTTTAACACTCTTTTTCAAAAGGTGTGATCGTGGTGTGGAGAGGGCGATATTATATGCCTCTTCAATACTTTTAATGGGATAACCTCTGGTTAGGAATCTTTGTTTCATATCTATAGCATTTTCTTTAAACTCTTCAACAGAATGGCAAATACGTCTAAGCCTATAGAATTGACTCTTCGGCAGGCCGTTTTTCAGGGCACTGGGATGCGAGCTGCTTGCCAAAAGAAACGAATTGCGATCAGTCTCTTTACGATAAAGGGTTGTGGTCAATCTCCCCTTTTCTAGTTTGATCCACATGTCTAAGAAATGCACGCGTTTTGAGTCGGATTCTCCACCGAATTTCAAATCAGGAC
This sequence comes from Pimephales promelas, assembly GCF_016745375.1. Next base: position 3,912,929 of record NW_024121699.1, on the reverse strand, counting down.
TCATTCTATTGAGGTGAGTCGTGAATTCATTCAACTCATCCTGGGACCCTTTGAAAACAACCAAGACATCATCCAAATATCTAAAATATCTGATGATATTACTCAGGAAGGGATTCCTATCCTCATTAAAAATAAACTGTTGTTCAATGAATCCAACATATAAGTTGGCATAACTGGGGGCAAAGGTACTCCCCATACTTGTGCCTTTAACTTGGAGATAAAATTCTCCCTGATGGAAAGCAAAGAAGTTTAATCTGAGGATTGTTGATGCTAGATCACAGATAAATGCGCTGGGTGGATTCACACCCTCAGGACGATTCTGTAGGAAATATTCTAATACCTCGTTCATGAGAAATATTGGTATATAGACTTTCTACATCAAACGTCGCTAAAATAGTATCGGGGGGAGATCCTGGAGTTCAGAGATTTTATTAACAACATCCGTAGAATCTTGTACATAAGCTGGCAGATCTTTCACAAAAGGTTTGATGAAATAATCTACAAAATTTGATAATGGCTCTAGTAGGGACTCATTACTCGCAACTATAGGTCTGCCCTTGGGTTTGACAAGGCTTTTGTGTATTTTAGGAAGCATATAAAATGCCGGAATAACTGGATGTTGTCTATTAAGATCCAGTCGAAACAGGCTCTCAGTTGTTCTACACTCTCATTCGACCATCTTCCTTTCTGGTTTGCTTCTTTTAAATTTAGTTCTGTACACAGGATTCATATGAACAACGTTGTGGTCAGAGTTTAAAATTGGTGGCATACTCTTGGACACATAAGCATCCCTGACATTCACAAAGCATTTATCAAGGATATTGTTATTTCTTGTTTGAGTCTTTACATTCTGTTCAAATCCCGGCAGCAAAGTCTCCAGTTTACATTGGTTTAAATCACCCAGTACGATCACGGGTGCGTCAGAGTAGCTGAGTTGTAGTTCATGAACATAGTCCGCTATCAGGCTGGCTCCCTGAAATGGCTTACCGCTGGGTGGAACATATACCACGAAAAGCAAAATACAACCAAATTCTCTAGGCAGATAAAAAGGTCTTGAGGTCATGCCGAGAATTTCCACATTTGGGTCGCATATCTTACATTTCACTGAATATGCGCGGCACCATTTCTCATTTATGACACCCCCTTTATTTTTTCCCTGAGAGTTTGTCTCTATCAGCCCGAACTAATGTAAATCCCGGGATCTCAAACAGCGAATCGGGCATTGTTGACTGCAACCAACTTTCCGTGAAGCAAAGCAAGGATGCCTCACGAAATTCATTACAGTACCTTGTGTGTGATCTTATCATGTCCACTTTGTTATTCAGAGAGCGCAGATTACTGAAGATAATCGACGGCAACGGTGGTCGTTTAAATCTCCTTCGCAGTCGACTCCGAATTCCTCCTCTTCTTCCTCTTTTCCTTCGTTTTGTTCTCAACAGCTCGCGTGGAACATTTGCGAACAGATCCTTAAATTGGCTTGTTGTCAGCTCTTGAGTTGTCTTAGGATTTAGCTCCAGCAACGACTCCCGGGTGTAAGGACGTGCAGCCATTGTTGTGACACCGCATGTGTTTAAAGTTCCACATGCAGTTGGACATTGCATCTTCAAACATAGTCCACAGAGAATGATCGTCCGAATGAATGAATAGAAAATTAAATAAAAACACATACAGGCAGTTTTTAAGTAAACATAAACTACTCCAACATGATAAATTATTTAATTTATGAAAAATGTATCATATGGAATGCTGGGCAGACATAAATAAACATGCATATGTAGGCTCATAATGTTTAATTCATGAACAACATTAATATTGAAAAGGATGCATTTAATTGATCAAAAATGACAGTAAATACTTTTACAGTTTAACAAAAGATTTCTGTTTCAAATAAATGCTGTTCTTTTTACATCAAAGAATCCTGAAAAATACATTTTCCAAAAAAAAAAACCTCTCCAATCAAAAGAACTCAAACAATTCCCCAGGACCTCTTCACATTATAATTCTGAACTTGCACACTGTATGCCAATGATTTCCTCTTTTATGTCTATTGTTTACTGTATTTCCCCTAAGGAGAAGAAGTATCGTGAGCTATTGAAGAAAGACATCTGAGTAACCTGGTGAGCCCAGGGCGGAGGATTGTGGGATTGAGCTTGTTGTGGTCTCGTTCTCTCTTTCAGTGGTGTGATCTAACTGTCTCTCTATCAACCATCATGCAGAGAGGACGAGAGATACCGCGGTCGGTCTAGTGAAAATAAGCACCCAATTATTCCCCCTCCTCTCCCATTCCTCCCTCTTATCCTCCGTCGTTCCAGCAGGCTCCTTTGATCGAAGGCCTTTATCTTTGCTTCCCATTTGTAAGAGTGTCATTCTCAGTGCGAGAGCGTCAGCGGGTTCACGTGTTTGCCTGAGTTTCTGTCTATTGAATAAAGAGGGATTATGTGTATATGTTTGTGTGTGTGATAACTGCATGGTCATCCCAGTAAAATGTCTGTAAAACATCCATTAATACTGAAATATATTCTATTTCCGACACTATTTAGGTCTACATTTAAGATTTATCTGAATGGCTTATACAGTTTCCATCCATTTGGATAACATAGTTTTAACATGAACTAATAAACTGGTGGTGATGCCATCTTTAAGGCCGGCCGGGACACACCAAGTCGACAGTCGGGCGTGTTATTCGGGCTAGTTTTGTCAGTGTGTTCTGAAGCGTTGGCTCTAGTCAGATGCTAGAAATGCATTAGTAATGTGTGCCTATAGCAACAGCACACAAACATGCCAAATATTAAAAATAAAAGGATTACAATGTCAAAGATTATTATTGTGTACATAAAGATATGGTGGAATCCGGCTTGTCCCGTAGATGGTCCTCGCTAGAGAAGCTTTTAAAGGGATTGGGATATCTGATTGGTTTATTGCACGTTACACCAAAAACACCGATAACTCCGGCGCAAAATGAACCTTTGGTCTAGTAACACATCGGTACCTAGTTGACCATTCTCTGAGATTTGTTTTCATGATAATCGAATGTAAAGAGTTTTATCTCTAAAAACTGTTTAGCTTATAATGCTAGTAATGGGGGCATATAAGTAAAAAACAATCGCTAGTTAATACCACTAACAAGGCTCAAAATAGCCCCACACTCACACAGTAACATAATGAGGGTCCATACATCCAAAACGCAGCATTGAGAACTTTGTAAGTGTACATACCGTTTAATAAGAAGATATTTTATGAAAGAAAGTCCACTTTGTGTATACAGGCAGGAGCCATCTTTGGAAAACAGTCTCGACAAGTCGAACCACGAACGACGTGCCAACTTCTGAACTGTTCGACTTGCCGAGACTGTTTTCCAAAGATGGCTCCAGTCGACTAGGTACCAATGTGTTATTAGACCAAAGGTTCATTTTCTCCTTTAAGAGATAGGTACGAGCATTTTTAAGGGCCCATTGTCCTTTTGCTGTGTTCAAACGCAGCTTTCTGGCCGAGAGGCGACAACAGTCAGCTTTCGTCACCGCTAGCCCTTTGACATTGTCTTGGAGTGCTTTATGCCTAGTTCAGATTACACAATTTTAGCCCGATTTTGGCATGATCCGTTTGATGTAGGGTGTGGTGGGGATTCGTAAACGACAACAGGCATCGGGACGCAAGATTCGATCGTATCATCTCGTATAGTGTGTCATAGTGGGCGCCAACCTACGTCGCGTCTGCGATGCTTCATAACATCATGGCAAAAAGACTAGCATGTTTCATTTTTTTTTAACGGTCGTCCACGACGGTTCCGTCACATGTATGAGGTTGACCAATAGGAGCACAGAAGCTTTTCTGTACACAACTTTTTTAAAAATGGCGAAACGAAAGAGAGACAATGGTGCTAACATTAAAACTAAAAGTAAAAATATTAGGGCTGTCAGTTTAACGCGTTATTAACGGCGTTAATGCAAACCCATTTTAACGGCGTTAATTTTTTTATTGCGCGATTAACGGTCTTTTTGTCCTAGCAAACTTTGTAGTTTTTTCATATGCTTTTGCAACCATTTTTTGATCCATTTCGGCGTCTCGCACTCGTCATCCACTCAAAGCCGGCTCGCAAGCCCAAACGTGTGTTTGCGGCGTGCCTGATGTTTTGTTTACGGTCTAGATCCGCTTGCGCTTTGGTCAAAGAAGCAACAAAACGTCCTCGCGCGGCACAAGCCATTTAAATGAAAGTTTCGGCTTGCGAGCCGGCCAAATAGTAACGTTACTTTTGAGTGGATGACGAGCGCAAGACGCCGAAATGGATGCCCTAAAATGCTGAATGGAAAGTTTACTTTTAAAAAGTTGCCATATTGTCCCATTGACAAGACCAAGTGATGTGTGTGTTTTGTTGTTGTGAATTGAGCTATCATCATCGCAGCACGTCCAGTCTGAAACACCACTTGATGATGGCCAAGCAAACACACACACACACAGATGATGCGAATTCTCCGCCCCCTCGCCAATATTAGGGCCTCGTCAGTATTTCTTTCACCCTTTTATTGATAGACAGTGTTACATTGTGTGAGAGATTATTTATAAGCTATATGTTAGTGTGAAATTGAACACTATTCCAATGTTATTTTCAATAATAATTTTTCCACTTTTCCATATTGATAAGAGCATTAAAATGAGAAAAAAATAATGTGACAAAAAGAAATCAAGAGACAAAATCAAGAGATAAAAATGTGTGATTAATCACGAGTTAACTGTGACATTAATGCGATTAATCGCGATTAAACATTTTAATCGTTTGACAGCATTAAAAAATATATAAGAAAACAATATTCTACCTCAAGTTCTCTTTGGAGGATTGACAGCCCATACTGTCCTCTTCGAGCAATCCAGGAACGTGTCCATTGTCAGGTTTTCTTTCTTTTTTTGCTTTTTTCTGAACACAGGACAGCCAATACAACACTCACCACTTCATCCATTGTTTGTTTACGTTAATTTCCGGAAGTCACCCGCTACTAGTTTCGCCTTCTCGATGACATCACGCGCGCAGTTCAAGACGGCATACGAGGACTGGTCAGGACATGTCTTGTCCACGACACGACAAGATTTTAGGAGTCAAAATCGCGTAATCTGACAAAAAAAAAAAGTGTAATCTGAACCAGGCATGAGACACATCACTCACTGGTTAGGAGGTTTCTCTGTGATCGGAGAGTGAATAGATATAGGCGTATGCACACATTTTTTAATTTACTAGTTCAAGGCCAGTTCAGCTTCTTTTTGGACCCCACTGCAGATGACTGGGAATGTTGTCCCATGAGACCAACACAAACCAGCTTGTGACAAGTCAGCAGGACTGTCTTTGATGAACACAGATCGGAGAAAAATCTCCACAGGCAATACGCCCAGAAAGCTCTCTCTCTTTCTTTCTCTTTGTCTCTCTGATCTGTCAAACTGATATATGAATATAGCCCAAGTGTTAATGCTGAGGCATTTTCACTGAATTTTTAATCTAGTAACTGAGTGTTCTGGGCAGTGACTAGCATGTAGCCAAAGCCGTGATGATTTGTGATACTGCAGTGTTTTGCTCTGGGTTTTTCCACCCCTTGTTTTTGGCAGGCTCCCCTGACCGCATCGCAGGCGCTGACACTGATCTTCCTGATAGAGAGATGAAAGCTGGAAAATACATTTTTTTTATTTTTTTCTGAGGGGGAATGCAAATTTAGACAACATAATGACAGCACTAATTGCATCACTACATACAGTACATCACCTCACTCATCTAATTATGAGATATCCTGCACTTTTGCAGCTTTTTATTTCATTCTCTAAGGTCCTTATAATTTAGTCACGGTTTATTGACTAACCACAAATATTTTAGTTTTACTCTACTCTTTTTAAAGTCAGACCAACTTTGAGACTAACCAGCCCATTCTCACCCCCAAGGCGTCACTTAACTGACGCCTTGGGAAGCATTTGGACATGCTTCAATATCTGACGCTTTAGGCGCCCTTTAGCGTCAGTTAGATGACGCCCTAGGATCGCGTGTACCCTACCCCCACCCCACACCTAAACCTAACCGCGTCCTCTAACTGACGCTTTCCTTCAGCGTCAGTTAGATGACGCCGTAGGATCGCGTCATGTAAGTGACGCTAAAGGGCGCCTAAAGCGTCAAATATTGAAGCATGGTCAAAGGTGACGCCTTGGGGTGAGAATGCGTTGGACTAACATGACAGCTTCATAATCATGACATGACATGTTATGAATATGAAGGAAGTTTTATGCATGTTTGTGACAAGTGTCATTAAGTGTCATTCGCTCAGTTATGACATTTTTAATGCAAATTTGACATTGTTTGAGATGTCTTTATTATGACACCTTGACATAAACCAATACATCTTAACCTGTCAGTGTCTTTGTCATGACAACTTGACATTGCTAAGACAACACAACCTGTCATAAACATGACATAGCAGATTAATTATCAAACTTAAGAAACCACTTAGCTTTATTGGTTAACATTACATTAAACTGTTAGTTGTTTGGTTTTGACATTGGCTGTCATGCTTAGACACATGCATGTAATTTACCGATTGTACGAGCATTGCCATCAGTTTGAAGCAGATGTCATAATCTCAGTAGATCGGGAAGATTTCAAAACGAGCGGTTTTGCGATTCATTCATAAATCCGTAAGATCTTACCGTCATGCGGTGAAAACACAAGCCGGAAGCCAACACAACAAGTGCAGAAATTCAGATGTGTATGTGTTGGATTGGTTTGTGAGCGTTCGCTCTGGATAGTGTTATTAGCCTCCTCAATGTTTTACTCATGACACATAGCGACACAGTTATAAGTATCCATAATATGTTGGAACTTTTATTGAAAGTATCTACTTTTACCTGTTGAGACATGCCTTCACAACCACTTGTAAGAGTTGTGATTGTGATGTTTGAGTTGAGGAAGGTGCAATATGCAAAATGGGCTTTTGTGTTACACCACTAGTGGCACCGAAACTACACACTTCACCTTTAACTTGGTTTTTGACAAACTATTATAAGATACTGTACAACGTTCAGATGTGTTTAACCTACTGTAGTTATTAGTTATATTATAATTATATAGTTAATGTCAGAATGCCCTCCATGAAGAGCCACTGCAATCACAGGGGACGTGAAGCATCTGCGAATCTGTAACCTTATTAGTGTTTTGTGTCTAAACTAATGCGTTCATACATAAATAAAATTCTACACACTTAGCTAATTTGTATTAACCCTAAACCCGTATTCTGGACAAATGTGGGCAAAATAGTTTTGATTTATTTAAAAAAAAAAAAAGACTTGATCTGAGCGGTACAAGACTTGGCTACTTTTCCTAAGTTTGCCTCCTTATATATATATGTATATATATATATTTTTTTTTTGACTCAATTCTACAATGTTAAGTGGGTGAAAAAAAACCTCCATAATCTTGTAATAGGGTCAAAAATGGGCACCCATAGAAATGAATGGGAAAAACTGTAATTTAGACCATTCTAAAATAAACCAAAATAAGACACCAGGTGACAGCAAAGTCACCTTTTCTTTAGGTTTTAGATCTAAGAACTTATTGGAATGATATTTTAATGTAGTTAAAAATAAAATAAAACATAAAAATAAGCATAATTTACATAGAAAATATGGTACTTTTTGAAGTAAATAAATTCAAAAATACCCCCAAAATAAAAAAAAAAACACCAAAAATGGATAGACAAAACTTTATCGAAGACAGTGATATAACATTTATAATAAATAAAAATTAGGATCACACCTGAATCCTCCCAAAGATAAGGAGCTGCAGGTACTCTCTGTGATGTAATTTCCTATTTCTAAGTATCCGATGCATCACTTGACTTTGGCTGCATCTGAAATTGCATACTTCCCTAATATATAGTAATACAAACTCCATATGTTATTTGTGCCTGGATGACCTACTTTTGGTGAGATTTTGAAGAGCAGAGATCTGATGGACATTTTACTATCCCATGAGGCCACAGGAGAGGATTTGTGAATGTCAATGAACCAATGCAACTGAAAGTCACATGACAATGACTTCATGACAGATCTATAGCACATTAATAATACACACTTTCATACTATATAGAACATACTTTATGAATAGTTGGAAAGTAGTCACTAATTAAATTTTGGACACAGCCTTTGATTTGGCAGACCGAAGTTTTAATGTTGATTACGGCAAGCAAGTAGAACTGAAGATTGTGAATCCAGCATAGCTAAATCTTTAATATTCTTCCTCTTAATCTTAATCTGATACTCTACTATTTCTGCGTCGACACTCTGAACTTTTTAGCGAATTCGCACCAATGTGTTTGGTAACTGGAGGACCTTTTCCTGGCCTTAGCAGAGCTCTTCGAGCCCTTAAGCTCCCTGTGCTTCTGGGGTTAGAGGTTCTTTACGTTACCATGGCAATACATCCTTCGGAGAGCTGGATAAAAGTTATCTTTGTATCCATGATATCCAACTTCAACCTTTAATGGGATGATATTGGCAGGGGCTAGCTTACGCTTACTTTATTTTGAAGTTACATCTAGACTAATGTCTGGGAGACTTATGAAAGGTGAATTATTCTATATGATAACTGTTAATTGTGTCAAAAGCACTGAGATGTGTGTTGCTACACTCCTTGTTTGAAAAGGGAAATTGTAACACATTTTGAGAGCTTTCAACCAGAAGCCCTGCTGCTCTCGGGTCTCAGGTGTGATTTCAAAGGCCTCATCGGTCTTTCATGTGGAAGTTCTTCCTCTACTACATCTTTTCTTTGTCTTTATGAGGAGTATGTGAGGATCAGCAACATTCTTCACTTTTAACTCAAAACCATGTGGAATTTCCGTTCTGTGATTTGTGTTTTTTCTTTCTTTTTCAGTCACATGGCCCACTGAAGTGTTGCAAGTCTTGTTGTTTCTAGTCTCAGTCGAAGACTAGAAACTAACTTTCCACAAAAAACAGTAGTTCCAAGCTGACTTTGATACAATTAGCCCAGCTTTATTAGTCTGCTTCTTTAGTCTGCTAATGCCGTAACTGCACTTGGGTGAAAATACCTAACACAGTCTCATCCCAAGAAGTCATATAACTGACGCCTTGGGACGTCTTTTGACCATACGTCAACATCCGCCTTTTTAGGGTACCCTTAAATGTCGGTTACATGACGATCCCGGGCCGTCATACAACTGACGCTTTACCTTTAACGTCGGTTAACGTTAAAGGTAAATATGGCATAAGTAACATTATTACTGCCAGCATGTCAAATTATCTGTAACGTCTCAGGTTATACATGCAACCATGGTTTTCTGAGAAGGGGAACAAGACACTGCGTTTTCGGGAAGACATTTTGGGGAACCTCTCCAGCGTGACTGGTGTACATGATTCAAATGCGACAATGCGACCTGCGAAAGCCCATGACATCAATCTAGTGTGACATTTAGTATAAGAGAGCTCTTTGAGTATACATCATCAGGTTTTTGTCTGACCAGGTATGCCTGAAGTATGGAAGTGAGATGCAGTGTTTCATTCCTCTTCTCAGGGAACCATGGTTACATGCATGACCTGAGATGTTCCCATTAGAATGGTAACTCAAACTGCACCCAAAGACACTTTGGTGAATGAGTACCCCATGCTGAGGGAATAACTGCCTGAATGGCTATAACAAGCACAAAGAAGACTCAATGGATCTAGATGCTGGAGACCAATACCTCACTCAGTTCAACACGAAATTGACAGTGACTCTATTCCCTAAGGCCACAACCTAAGCTCCATGCCCTATTCAAGGAAGAACCTGAGCGTAAATTCCTCCTTACCAGGGCGAGTGTAAAGTGCCCGCCCCCAGGGCAAGGCCCAGGGACTGTTTATGTCAGGCGTACCTTTAAGGGAAAACTGACAAAGAAAATAGAGTTCCCTTGCCTATCACCATACTAGGGGGATCTGGTTCAACCCTGAGAAACTCCAGATAAGATGAAAAGACACACTCAACCCTGCCTGACTCAAAGTCAGCGCCTCTGGGCCAATATTATCTAATAGGCCCTGGGACGGGTCTAATCAAAGGCAGTTTTACCTCACAGAGGGCCGAACACTTGGTGTCACTGTCTAACTGGAGCTCAGCAAAACAACTCTATGTCTCAACAGTGTCTCTGTTGAGATTACATTGTGGATAGGCAAGCTTAAGAAAACTATCTGTTATAAAGAAAATTTTTGAGCTGGTTTATTTTTTTAGGAGTATGACATCAATAATCAACATATGAATCTCAACAATGGTGACAACCAACAAAGCCTGTATGTGACTATAGTAGTTCAGAGTTGATCACCATTTATTCGCTGATTCTTGATGTCTGTGTGAGTCTATATGATCCTGTCAAAACATTTTCTGTATTGTGACTTGATAAAATCTCAGTATCATGGCACTGCATGATCTTCTTTAACAGTTTTGGCTTGGAAAATTAACAACTTATAACAAATTAATCAGATATTACACTCTTCAGGTGGTATCAATAAAGCATTCAACTACATGATGACTATTACCACTAATAAGTGATCAGATCCTCTGATCTAAGTTTCTCTTGGATTCCTACTATAACAAATATGTATCAGCAGCACACAGTTAAAGCAGTAAATTGTTATTTGCGTTTAAATTAGGATTTTTACTTTATTTGTTTGACAGCCTTTGCTGCTTATTTTTTTTTTTACAGTGTATGAACTAGTTCATTTTAAAATGTGTGAACCGAACTTTGAACGAGATCATGAAAGTGAACTCACTGTATGATTATCATAGACATTCATGGACCGTATCATATATTTCAATGCCTTTATTACCCTCTTCTAAATTTTGATAACCAGGACTCTCAATGGAGAATGGTTTCATTTAAAAATATCTTTATTTGTGGTTCTTGGAAGATGAACCAAAGACATATGGGACATTTTATTTTTGGCAGAACTAACCTCCACAGAACAAAACAGTCTCACAGGGTTGAAAGAACATGACGGTGAGTAAATAATGACAGTTTGTATTTAGGTCTGAGCTCTTCTGAAAATAGAACGGCGAGTTGCGGGTCGGCTCGGCCGCAGGGATGTTTCCTGAAAGCGCAGGCCCAGCTGAAGCCTCGTGGCTGTCTTTGAGCTCCTCTATGGGGTTGTATTGGGGCTCTGAAGGCTTTGAAGCAGGCCTTTCTGCAATGCTGCCACCCTCGCGCTCTGCCGACACGTGGCAAGGTGGATCACTCCGCTGTGAATTCATGAATAAATAACACTGCTGGAGGCTTTGACAAATGAGAGCTGATCAGACAAGCGCCTTGTCAGCTCAGCAATAGGGTGACTGGGAGGAGAGCAGAAGACAGAGAGACATGGGAAGGCCAGAAAACCATCAAACAAGACGAGTAGGACAGTGTGTGATAGAATCCTACTGTGTCAACACTTTTTTTTGACCACATGTAGTCAGATTCTCATTGGTGGCATAAATCATAAGTGCCAATGACAGGAGAAATGAATTGCACAACATTATTTCTTCACAAAGTGACATCGCCAACTTCTGGTTTGGTATTAACAATAGGCTACAGCGATTTTAGTTATTTTAGTAGATCTGTGTGAACTGGGATGGTTTTGACAACGTCAAAAACACAAAGGAAAAACATTTCTGTTTTTAGCAAAGTTGCCGTGTAAACACCCTTATGCCGAGTTCAAACTACACGATTTTGGCTCGCCGACAGGTTTTGAGAAATCGCCGACAAATGGCCTAACCCTATAGTACATTTGGTAATACTTTATTTTACAGTGTCCTTTATTACAAATGTTACATGTACTTGGCATAGTGATAACAGTAAATGATGCATAATTACATAGAACTAACCCTCAACCAAATCCTAATCCTACCCTAACCCTATAGTAAGTGCATGTAGTTAATTAACATTACTCATTACTTCAATATAATAATTACACAGTAACAACATCCTTAAAATAACGTGTAACCAGATTTGATTTATTCTTACACCCAACACACAAGATGGGACAGAACAGAATGAAAACAGATTACACTATGAGTCAAATGTTGCTCAAATGAGTATGAGCAACATTTGACTTAATAAATAATGACAAACTCCAAATTGTCACATTTTTTGAATGGCTGAAAAACAAATTCAACAGTGAAACATTAAACATTCAAAATGGCACACCAGATGGAGTACATCTGTGCTTTTTAATTGTTCTGTGTGTATTTCTGTCAGATGGAAACCTAGAGAAATCATCATGGGAAATCGGGTGCGTCTTCCTTTGAAAATGGTGAAAATGGTTCTTGTGGAGTTTCACAATATCGCATCATGAATGTTTGTTTTACTCATATTTTTCATACGTGAGAGTGGCGATGAGTGAGATCTAATGATCCATTAGCTGTTAGATGTATGAGACGCTGTAAACATCATCCATCATGACTTCACAGGCTGTCAGAATAGTCGTGCCCTCATCAATGTCCTGTCAGAGAGGGCCAGCCCATAATGGAAATGACCAAAGGTCATGGGTAACAATCTGTTACTTCCATCAAGTGCTTCGTGTAAAAAAAAAAAAAATGGACACAAGCACGTTAAACAGCCAGCTCACCAATTTTGCAAAAAATTGCAGTGATGTTCCCTGGTTTTGGATTTGCCTTTGGAATGAATTTTTGATTTCAATTGACAATAGGTGTTAGCAACTAGAACCCTGGACAACTAGAACCCTGGAATTGATATGTGTTTTGGTAGATCAAATCACAAGCAGATGAGGGAGACACATTCCCATTAACACCTGGTGTTATAATTAATCTCTTCTTTCAAATTCAATGTGTGGGTAAATAAAATGACTTTCCCAGATCTTACGATCTAATGGACGAAGTAAGCTCATGCAATTTACATGTGTTACCGGACTGGAGAGACATAAAAACACAGCTTTCGTTTCTCCTCTGATTCCCGTAAGACCACGTCGAATGTTGTGAGTGTGTGTTAGAAATCAGAATGCTGTTAGAATGCTGAAAGAACATTGTGCTTGTGTAACCCCTCCAGTTCTTGTCACATCACTCCTAGAGGGATTCGAACTGGCATTACCGGCATGGGAGATGGGCGTGCTAAAGAGCGTAAAGAGCCTCTAACATCAGTTGTAACATCAGGGAGGTTTACCTACACAGCTCTTAGTAGCTGGCGTCCATTACACTCACCCACTAAACTTCACTCCCATCCGGGTCACGGCACCAGTGTAACACTTCCGGTTCTACTCTACCTCTGATCTTAGCGGGATTCGCACCAATGTTAAGCGGGTGCACTAACAAGGACACTAAAGACTGCACCCTCTAGCGTCAGTCACTAGCACTGATGGGCAGTAACGCGTTAGAAGTAACGCGTTACTGTAATCCAATTACTTTTTTCTAGTAACGAGTAAAGTAAGGGATTACAATTGAAAAAACAGTAATTAGATTACCGTTACTTCCCCGTAAACAGCCTGCGTTACTGCGTTAGTTAACCGTGATTTTGTTTAGTCAGACCGTCTCGTGACATGAGTCGTGCGTGAATAACAATGATGTATGAGCGCCGCGACATCAGTGAGAGACGACTAGAGCGCGGGAGAGAGCAGCCGAGCTGCCAACTCTCACACACGCTCACACGACACACACCCCCGATTTTTCACGCTAAAGTGTCAATCCCGTCGGTCAAATGCCTGAAAGATGACTATATCTATAAATCTAACCGTTGAGCCACATTTGTGATTGACTAGTTATAGCGCAAATTAGTTAAAATCTCCCGGAATGTAGAGCGAGCGCGCATGCGAGACTGTGTTCCAAAGTCCAAACTTCGTATCGCGCGCAAGACGAGGAGAGCGAGAGAGACTTGCGTACTATGCAGAGAGCATCCTGATCTAGAAACTGGACCCCCGTTGGAGAATGTCAAAATTCTACCTCAAATCTGAGCAAGCATGTCACGAGACAGCCTCACACGGTTAACTAAAGCAGCAAGCCGGTACAGGAATGTGAAACTTACTGAAAAAAACCCCTGAACCCCCGTCTGACATGACCGCTGCGGCTACATGCTGATGGTACATAACCACTGTTTAACTACGAGAAAAAAAGAAAAAAAAAAAACAGAAAAAAACTTGAAGCCAAAATACGGCATGCAACAGCATTTTCTGTTTTGATCAACTAATTTTTGCTCCTCTCTGCACTTTACTGTTAAAAGACGTAAGTGTTAATAATTTGTAATATAGTCAGGAGCGACTTTCATGATTTTGTTGCTGTATTTTTACATCTATTCAAATGAAGGATTTTACAAAACATATTTATTTTATATGCTGGAATATGTATAAATGTATATTAACAGAAGAAGGGCTGTTTTTATTTCATTAAAATATGGTGGAATGTGCAGAAAATAGGTTTAAATGTTCAACAATTTTCTTCTAGTCTGAGACTGTTGCATTTAATTTAATTTTTGCTCGATGCAATGTGCATAAAGTTAAAATATTGCAAGAAATAAAACAAGTTTAAAAAAAGAAAATGTTTAATTTGATTACATTTTAGATGATGAATATGCAGAAAGAATTAGACTGAAAGGTCTATGATTTAGCGTATTCAGGTCGTGCATCATGTTTTTGAAAAGTAACTTAGTAAAGTAACTAATTACTTTTGAAAATAAGTAATCAGTAAAGTAATTGGATTACTTTCTTGGAGGAGTAATTAGTAACTAAGTACTATTTCCAAGTAACTTGACCAACACTGGTCACTAGTGCGCCTCTTGTGACCAAGGGAGTGAGGTTTACCCGCACAGCTCTTTACTAGCTGGCCTCCGTTACATTACACTTGATAGTTTTTTCGTCTTCAAACTAAAGTTCTTCAGCCGACAAAGTTTAAAGGGGTCATGAACTGGCTTTTTAAATTTTATTATATTGTTGTCTGAGGTCATCTTATGACGTTCACTTATTTTTACATTCAAAAACATCAAAATGAATAAGTAATAGGCTATTTTCTACCCTCGTTTTGAGCCTAGCTCATAAACGCTCAGTTTTTATGGGCGTCTCGCACTGAAGACTTGGAAGTAAACGCCCACTGCTGTGAGTGGATAACAGTTTTGCATATTAAAATGAGTTTCGACTCACCCGTCCGTGCACTTGGGGGAAATTGTTTTGAAAACGTCCAATGTTGTAAAATGGCAACTGGAATGATTCACCCATACATGTTCGACCCAGAGTCCGTGTGTTGCACCATTCCTGTTGGATCCAATCGACGGCACAGTCGGTCTGCAAATCCAGTCTTGTTTACAAAACAATCCTCAGTGAAATGAAGCGAACAAACGGACAATGTTTTACCCTCATCAGTGGAAACGTCACTAAAAATAAAGTTTATCCATGCAGTCCTATTGGAATCCAGAGGAAGCTTATGCAGCGACGGTCTTCTTCCACAACCAGGCACGGCACAATATTTTGTATTGCTTGGTAGCTCGCTCCGATTTGTCATCACGAGGTACAGAGGTAGGCATCTATGTTATTTAGCTATATGTGTAATGCACGAATCGGTGGGCGGGGCTAAACCGGCCGTGCTGAAGTAGGCGTTGATCTTCTTCTTCTACGTGGGTGGTGTTTTATCCTCTTTGACGTCATAGTTCCCCACTTTGAAAAACGAGTTGTTTGCAGAGGCTGGTGTCAATAAAAGCTTTTATTGGACTAACAAGGACGTTTTCAGTTCTGAAATTTACAGGCTATTCTTATAATATGATGACCTCTTAGATGTCAAAAGCTCAAGGAAAATTAGATTTCTCAGTTCATCACCCTTTTAAATCCCATCTCGCTAGCGTGCCTCCCTTAATGTTTATGCATTATGCTAGTAGGCGAAGAGTGGGCAGTGTTTTGTGGTTAATCGAACACATTCGTCCACATGAGCATCTTTTCGACTACATTTTGGAAGTGGTCGACAAAATTAGTTAGACTCTATTTACACCTGCATCTGAACACCAGGTGTAAACAGGGCCTAGAGCAGTTTTTTTTTTTTTTTTTTTTGAGGCACTCCAAGGCTGTTTCCCAATATGCATTCTTATGCCTCCTTCTTCTGTTCAACATCAAAAGCCACAATCAAACTTTAGTTCCAAAACTCAAGAAAGTACAAAGAGTGACAAACATTTCCTGGATGTGTTATTCGTATTAATGATGCATCAGATGATGACTTTGAAGACCCAGATGTTGTTGCGGCACTACGATCACAGAAGTCAGGCTCATGATTTTAAGCTTAGTACAAAATTGTTTCGGGAGGATTTGGAGAATTATATTGACTTAAAATTGGTGTGATAGTGGGGAAATTATAATTTGAACTCAAATTATATCTACACTCTAAAAAATGCTGGGTTATTTTAACCCAATTTTGGGTAAAATATGGACAAACCCAGCCATTGGGTTAAAAATGTCATTTAAAAATGTAACCCAATGGCTGGGTTTGTCCATATTTTACCCAAAATTGGGTTAAAACAACCCAGCATTTTTTAGAGTGTATGTTTTGGTTTAAATTTTGATTTAATATTAATCAAAAACACTCATTTCTTTAGACATAAGCCAAAATGTTTTCTTAATGTATATACAAATCATATTTTTGGGGATTTTTACAACTGTATTTCACAATAATCAAAAGCGAAATTAACTATTTACACTTAAGATAGCAAACAAATTGTGTCAGTCATTCAGTGTTCTGAACAACAACCACATTTTAGTACCTTTCATTTAGCATAGTAAGTGCAGCTCATGGGAATTGTAATATACTGTATTTCAGTAATTGACTTAGAGAACATTTTCATTGGCTTTTGTTTGACAAACATTCTGTTTTTAGCTACTCTTTGATATCCAAATGTGTGTAAAATTATAATCCAAAACCAATAAAAAGAAACTGCACGCTGTCTGCACATACCTCAGTGAAAAATCACATTGTTGCATTCAGCCAGAGTTCCTTACGCATCCACCCACTGCTTTTTTTATTTGTGTGTCATTGAACAATCTCTGCAGTTATTCTGTTAGCCCTTGATCTGTTGTTATTGCTGTTTTTACCTCTCGTTGTGTTCCTTCCAGCTTCACCATCCGCTATGGCTGCTGCATAATGTATGAGAGAGTTAGAGAAAGAAAGAGCATAAAGCAGCGGAGAGGTCGCTATGTTGTTCATGAGGGTGCTCTTTCCCTTTTGTGTTCTAGTGTACCGCAGCGCTGCACTTCGGGTCAATAACTCAAGCCTCGGGCCTTGCGCTGCAGGAAGGCCAGCGCACATTACCTACCTATTACTCCCCCACTTACAATTACCATTAATGACTTTCTCCCGCTGACAAGCGATCTCTCACTCCTTCCGCAGTCTGCTGCACTGTGCTGTGGGCACTGCGGGAAATCCCAGGTTCACCGTGATGGGAAAAAAAAAAGACTGGACCTATACAGTAACAATTCACTCGTTTGAGAGTAGTGTCTCACATATTGTAATGGGAAAATTACTCCAATGTACCAAGCCAATGGGTAGTTGAAGCATACCGGGTTGCATTGTATTTTACAGTACATGCACTTATACAGTGTACTCACCTAAGAAAGTACTGGTTGATATACTGTACTACACGGGCTAAGGTTGGGTTTAGGTGTAGGTTCAACGGTAGTACCTAGTTATTACCCAGTTTTTGTAATAACTATAACAAGTACATAGTATGTACATGCAGAACAGGGCTGTAAAATGAAATGCAACAGTACAATTTTTCAAAAAATGTATATAAATGTGTATGGGAAATGTCAAGGTTTGGGGTTGTGCAGATGAGGTAAAGACTCTTAGGCTTTTATATTAAAAAAATTAAAAATAAATAAAAAAAATACCCTTGACTTGACTTGATTACAGGAGGAACAAGGGTGAATATACAACGTACATACAGTACGACGACACAAGGATGATAAAAAGGGAGAGCAAACAAAGCAGGCAGCCAGGGAGGACAGGTGGGGAAAATTAATCAATAATCAGGTGATGGGAGGGGCTAGACAATCGACAGGAGAGCACATGGCACAAGAAAACACATGGCAAGCCATGTGCTCACACCAAACATGACAAACACAAGCACATGGCCAGTAAAACAAATCCCAAGCCATGTGCTCACGCAAAACGAGGCATTAACAAGCAAATGAAAACACTGTGTTCACACAAAACATGACAACAACACGACAAGACATAAAAAGTATTACATTATAGCCTGGATGCCAGCCCGAACTCCGCCCACAACATTTTTTGGTCAGGAAGTTCGGTCTGGACTCGATCCATTGAGGAGTAATTTTGATCAGACAAGAAACGTTCGGGCCAATCAAATTGCCAGGGCGGGCTTTATACGATGATGGACAGATGATCTGCAGGGACGTAATCATTATGTTATCAAAGATCGCTTTAACTGATTTCCCTCAAAGATGACTGCAGCTGGAGAATTGAGATGTATAGATTCCGCTGTCGCGTCTGTTGTAAAATAAATCGACAGCGCATTAATTTTAAAAGACAAACAGAGAACTGCAATCAAGGCATTTGTCGATCGGAAAGATATTTTGCCGTCTTTCCTACTTGATTCGGCAAAAGTGTAACTTATCAGCTGGCTCTGACGGTCGCTAAGAAGATGGGACGTAATGAAATGCCCGTGGTCGTTGTGGTTTCTCCTTTGGTCGCATTCATGGAGGAGTAAGTAAAAGAAGCAACACTCGTTATTTAACTTCTAAAATAAGTTGAAAATTGCGCTATGCAAAGTTGTTGAGTTACTGCGTTGCTCTGATTGGTTGTGGGTTTACCGACTATCCAATTGAGTGCAGAGTTGTTGTTTTTTCCTGGTTCGGTTAAGACACGCCTCATAATCAAAGCTCTACGGAGCGGTATCAGACTCATATTCCGACAAGAATATGAGTATGACGAAGTCAGGCTAATTACATTAGTCATAAAAAGCCCAAATTATGACATAATTGCATTGTAATTTTCACGTTTTATCTTAAAATTTTGTTTTTATCTCATATTTATGATCATAATCATTATTTTCTATTTATGTCATAATCATGGCTTTTGGATTTGAAATATCATAAATATGGCTTCTGTCAAAATGTTTACTTTTTATGTAATCATTAAAAAAATATATCTCATGACCTGTATCGTAGAATCAATTCTGGCAAGTCACGTTAGTCAAGCTCGCATCAACTGACTGTCAGCTGATCCAAAATCTACATCCTAACTTTATGCTAATTATCAGTCGTATTGGACGATAGCGGTCCTGACAGAAAAATTACTTTTGACTTAGAAATATCAAAATATGGCTTTTTGATTTTTATGTTATCATTTAAAATTTTTATCTCATAAATTAGTATATCAGAAATTACTTTTTGTCGTAATTTAAAAAAAGAAATCAAAAATGTGACTTTTCGTCTTTCTATACATAACTTTTTATCTCACAACTTTATGACTTAGTATATCAAAATTATATAGACAGAATTATATTACAAGATGTCAACCAGTGACGTTCTACAGTGAGTTCACGTCCTCAGACTCAGATGGATGCGTTTCCATGTTAGAAATATTAAAGCCAAATTTGATCTGCAGCAGTCAGCTGGTACAGGTAAGAGCTCTGTAAGTTGTTTACGTTCATTATCACTGTAATGTTATGCGTTGAGACATGAGTTCAACGCGGGTTTTCGTCTCGTGACACTTTGCAGACTCTGCTGTTGATGTGTTTTGAAGGAGGCGTGGCTTTGGAGGATGGGAGCTCACATGTTCAGGAACATCAGGAAGGAATATTCTTTAAATATTTTCCATTTGCGTTTCACAGAAGAAAGAAGGATGTGGAGTGACATGAGGTTGGGTAAATGATGAAAACATTCATCATTTAATAACTACCCCAAGACTTTTCGATTTTAGATTTAAAAAAATAAATAAAAATATAGCTGCGAGCAGCGATTGCGGGCCCAAGCCGGTGGCACCGCAACCCCGATGCCTTTAGTTACCCAAAGGCACTGGGATGGTGGTACCGCCGGCTTTGGCCCTTTATCGCTGCTCACAGCTATATTTATATTTAATATAAAGCCGGTGGCACCGCCACCTTGGTGCCTTTAGGTTTATTCTGTACGACGTGTAAAAACGTAACCCCCGCTTTGACTATCAAAAAGAAGTGTATTGTAGAGCTTGCATCAATGCGGACTCGATGCGCTGTGCGCTGTAACTCCATGTGGCTTTAAGCGCATCATTCTCCACTCGGGATGCGCATAAGCGTTTTGTGCCACACTGTACTGAGCCTTTCATATCATAATGCAGTGACGCAATGACAGATTATTAATTGCCTTTCTTGTTCTGTTCCATCTATTATATGTTGATAATAGATAGGACAGAGCACTAAAAACCTCAAACAAAGCACTAAAAACTTAAGCTGTTTGCTGTGTAGTCTGAGAATGAGCTGTTTGATTTGCACCCTCTTCCTCTTCACTGTCCTCCATAAAAACCAGCTATCCAGGTCCATGTTGTTCTAAAAAGTTTGTATGTTGCTTGCCTCAATTAACATCTCTGCTATACATTTAAAACATGGCTATATCTAAAATAATTTATCTTTTTGATTTTTGTCATCTTGTTTTTCATGAATATTTTACAACAATACAAAGAGCAATGTGTATTTTCCATTAATATAGTTTGTAATGGCTTTTTTGTCATAGATTATAATCATATATTTTTTGGATTTGTTATTTATCTTTATAATGAAGTTGTCTGTATTAAGTAGATTGTGTTTAACACACAAGAGTGATTTATTAGTTCAACACATAGTTATAGAAATTCTACTTTATCTAAAAAAAACCCTGCACTTTATACACACACACACACACACACACACACACACACACACACACATAAATACATGTAAATAAAAATACAAAAAAAAACATCAAATGTGTTTTTAGTCAGAGTATTATTTTATACAGAAACAAATATTTGTAATTCAGATAAGAATGAAGTTAGTGTTTTAAAATCTTAAGGAAAACAAATATATTGAAATATAGCACATGAATTTTAAATTCATTCAACTTCAATTACAAATACAATCTTACTTTTATTTAAAGCAAACTATACATTTAAAAGATGGGGGTTATATGCCTATTTTGTCATTTAAAAATATTGTTATGCAAATTGTTATGCAAAAAGACAAGGACTTAGAGACAAGGACTTGTAGGAAAAATCACAGCCAGCCACACACACACACATAAACACAGACAACAGCCCTCCCCTTCCCACACAAACACACACCCACACACACACACACACACATAAACACAGACAACAGCCCTCCCCTCCCCACACAGACACACACACAGAGAGAGAGAGAGAGAGAGAGAGAGAGAGAGAGAGAATCGCAGGGGAAATAAATCCATTCAAACTACAATATCTGACTTTCTGTTGCTCAGAGCGAATGACTTTAAATTGGAAAGTTGATCGGCTTGACGAGAACAATATACGTGGTAAGTTTTGTAACTGTAGGTAAATTGAGAAAAGTTATAACACACTTTATGTGTCCTTTTTTAGTCATAAAATTCATTTCCTCGCCACGGCCAGACCGTTCGAGATATCAAAAATCCGTCCGGAATTGAACATCCTCAATGTCTTGACTTCATGCACACCGAGTTTGGTTGTGATTGGTAAACACATGCATTGTGATTTGATGTATTTCTCCTAGGACAATTATTCAAACAACCCATAATTCATAATTCATAAATAACTTCCATTTGAACTGTCATAAAACTTAGAGCACGAAAGTTGTTTGGCCTGATGTGATCTATAATTGTACCGAGTTTCATATTAATTCATGCAAGTGTGTTTGATTTATGGACAAATGTTCGAATCCCAGTCAAGGGGGCGCTGTCGAGCCGCCCTGCCACGCCCGGTTACCAGCTTCAGCCCGGCCCTGATGGCCATGGGTTCTGACCCGTGTGCAAAGTTTCAAGAGTTTTCGAGGATGTTAAGGCCCCCGAAAATGCCAGAGAAGTCGCACACAGCAAATAAAGGGTTAAAATTAACCTGACAGGCGCCCCTCCTCTCACTCACACAGAGGGACACTGAGACACTGGCAAAATTCTGAGATTTTCTCTACATTCAAACAAACATATCTGACTTTCTGTGGGTCCTAGCTAATGAGTGTCAATTAGAAAGTTGTCCGGCTCGAGGAGTACAATATACATACCGATTTTTGTAACTGTAGATAAAACTAACAACCCCACTTTTGTCAAAAGGTGGCGCTACTGAGCCCTCACCACGCCCGTTTCTGAAACTTTGCACATGTCTACTGGCTAATAAATGTGATGTGTCTGTCGAGTTTCATGCAATTTAAAGCATGCTAAGGGTCTCAAAAGCATCCTAAAAGAATGGTTAAGTTTGATGCGTTGCCACGGCAACAGTTTCAAAGATATCAAGAATCCATTCACAGGTCTTCATCTGCTGTGTATTTGCAGTATACAGATTAAGTTTGAAGCAAATCGACTAAAATTAGAGGGTGATTTCAAAACATTTTGAAAATGACACACTTCCTGCTGCCAGTTGGTGGCGCTATAACTTTGACTCACAATAGTCACATCCATGTGATCGTCCTCATACAGCGAACACACTGCTGAAGTTTCATCAAGATCGGTTGATGTATGCTGAAGTTATGACACACTTTCTGTTTCACGTTTCTCGCCATAATTTCGTTTCCTCGCCACGGCCAAACCGTTCGAGATATCAAAAATCCCCTCGCAAACTTTCATCTTCAATGCCTTGACTTCACGCTGACCGAAATTTCGTCGAATTTGGATCAGAGCTCTAGGAGGAGTATTTAAAATTCCATTGCGAGTGTTTTACGAACAACCCTAAATAGCCGACTTCCTGTTGGGCTGGGGTAAAAAGTAAAAGTGCGAAGTATATATGAAACAATGAGATCGACATGTGTACCGGGTTTCATAATATTATATACAAGCGTGTTTGAGTTATGGACCAAGTGTTCGGACCCCGTTCCAGGGGGCGCTGTCGAGCCCCCCTGCCACGCCCGGGTACCATCTTCAGCCCGGCCCTGATGGCCGCGGGTTCTGACCCGTGTGCAAAGTTTCAAGAGTTTTTGAGCATGTTAAGGGCCCCAAAAGTGCCCGAATAGTCGTTAGAAAAATAAAAGAAAAATATAGCTGCGAGCAGCGATGGCGGGCCCAAGCCGGTGGCACCGCAACCCCTGGCTCCTTTAGTTACCTAAAGGCACCGGGGTGGCGGTGCCGAAGGCTTTGGCCCTTTCATGATTAAATGTTAAGACGGCTTGCCATAGTCTGTCATTTTGACTAGTCACAATTATGTTACAGATATCTTAAATGATAATACAAACTATCCAAAATGTAATTACGAATAGACAGAAAGACATTGTTGATATCTACAATGTTAATTTCCGGATAGGCAAACTTAGCTTTTAAATGTTAAAAGGGCTTGCCATACACGGACGTAGGCTCAGAGAGAGTCTCACCATATTCAAACCAAAATATCTGACTTCCTCTTGGTCTGAGCTAATGACTATGAATTAGAAAGTTGTCTGGCTTGAGGAGTACAATGTATATAACGATTTTTGTAACTGTAGATAAAAATAACAACCCCACTTTTGTCAAAAGGTGGCGCTATTTAGTCCCTGCACCATGCCCGTTTCTGAAACTTTGCACATGTCTACTGGCTAATAAATGTGATGTGTCTGTTGAGTTTCATGCAATTTCAAGCATGCTAAGAGTCTCAAAAGCATCCTAAAATAATTTCAAAGTTTGAAGCTTTGCCACGGCAACAGTTTAAAAGATATCAAGAATCCATTCCCAGGTCTACATCTACCGTATGTTTACATTATACAGATGAAGTTTTTCATCTGTTTTTCATCATTATACAGATGAAGTTTTTCATTCATATTATTACATGCAAGCGTGTTTGATTTATGGACCAAGTTTTCGGACCCCGTTCCATGGGGCGCTGTCTAGCCCCCCTGCCACGCCTAGGTACCATCTTCAGCCCGGGCCTGATGGCTGTGGGATATGACCTGTGTGCAAAGTTTCAAGAGTTTTCAAACCCGATAAGGGCCTCAAACGCCATTAAGAGTCTCAAAATCATCAAAAAAAAGAATTTTAAAGTTTGATGCGTTGCCACGGCAACAGTATCAAAGATATCAAGAATCCATTCACAGGTCTTCATCTGCCATGTATTTACATTATACAGATGAAGTTTGAAGCAAATCGGGTAAAAATAGGAGGTTGATTTCAAAGCATTTTGAAAGTGACACACTTCCTGCTGCCAGTTGGTGGCGCTATAACTTTGACTCGAAATAGTCACATCCATGTGATCGTCCTCTTACAGCGAACACACTGATGAAGTTTCATCAAGATATGTTAATGTATGCTGAAGTTATAACACACTTCCTGTTTCACGTTTCTCGCCATAATTTCGTTTCCTCGCCACGGCCAAACCGTTTGAGATATCAAAAATCCCCTCACAAACTTTCATCCTCAATGTCTTGACTTCTTGCACACCGAGTTTGGTTGTTATTGGTAAACACATGCGTTGTAATTTGATGTATTTCTCCTAGGACAACTATTCAAACAACCCATAATTCTCAACTTCCATTTTAATTGTCGTAAAACTTAGAGCACGAAAGTTGTTTGGCCTGATGTGATATATAATTGTACCGAGTTTCATATTAATTCACGCAAGTGTGTTTGATTTATGGACAAATGTTCAAATCCCAGTGCAGGGGGCGCTGTCGAGCCGCCCTGCCACACCCGATGACCAGCTTCAGCCCGGCCCTGATGGCCATGGGTTCTGACCCGTGTGCAAAGTTTCAAGAGTTTTAGAGGATGTTAAGGCCCCCGAAAATGCCAGAGAAGTCGCACACAGCAAATAAAGGGTTAAAATTAACCTGACAGGTGCCCCTCCTCTCACTCACACAGAGAGACACTGAGAGACTGGCAAAATTCTAAGATTTTCTCTACATTCAAACAAAGATATCTGACTTTCTGTGGGTCCTAGCTAATGAGTGTCAATTAGAAAGTTGTCCGGCTCGAGGAGTACAATATACAACCGATTTTTGTAACTCTAGTTAAAACTAACAACCCCACTTTTGTCAAAAGGTGGTGCT